>JAVJIF010008172.1:0-194171 GCA_038442645.1 Agave tequilana | reverse complement strand
AAATCTTGTCTTTTTATTGTCAAATAAATCTCATAAAATCTTTAAAATTCTACAAAAATAGGTTCTTGTTATATCTTTGAAATACAAACATGTTGAGTAAAAATCAAACCATGTTACAAACATTTTGAACCATTTTTTGACTTGGAAAATTTGCCTAAACCAAATTCTATATTTTCCAAAACTTAGATTTTTGAAATGGAAATCCGCTTCCAAAACACATGTAAATACAAAAACATGATATTTAAACAAATTTGAAGCATATAGTATATGGATAGAATCCAATATACATGAAAGAGATATATATCAATGTTTTTGACATTAAATCCGAAAATAATTTTTGTTTAAATACAAAACCCAATACATGAATCGTTATCAAAATAAGCTTTTCTAAGAATATGAAGCATACATGTATATAGATCAAATCTAATATACATTAAACCATGTAAACTTGTTTTGATATAATTCTATTCATAAAACCACGATTGGTTTAAACCAAAAAACCAAACCAAAACATGAAACATGTGTGTGTTATGAACTTAAGCATACCACCTATCTAATTTTTAACATGGATCTAAACTAACTATTTTAAAATAAACCGAGGTCTTCTTGTAGAGTGCCGTCTCCAAGTCGACTCGATCCAAACGTGATCCACCGGATTTGACTCCAATGAGTGCTAGATATGAACTTGACGCTCCGGCTCTAGAATCACCATGTGAAAGCTCCAAAAAACTTTTGTTGAAGCTAATCACCTACTAATATCTTAGTTAAATATCTGAAACTAAATATCACAAGATTATTAGTAAACTATAACTACATGAGTTTAATCATCATCAAAACTAGAGTGGAAGCCTGGGCCAACACTAAGTCCCCCGATCAATCAGATCGATCAATAGCTGTCATAAAACTCCGAACATGTAATATAGTCACCAATATCAATGAAATCACTCTCATAATAACTCTATCTCTAATAACTTAAGTAGTCAAGACTATATCATGAATATCCAACTAAATCTCACCTATTTTATCATCAATAAGAATAATCAAATCTACTGATAATGCCACTCAGCTATCACTCATATAACTACCATCATGAACCAGCCCAATCCAAGATCTAAATCTGATTATAGTCTAACTTTCATCACTAATAGTTCCAATCCCAATCAAGATCATAACTAAAGAGTGGACATCCTTAAGGTACCTGAACTCTAGAAAGTCTCGGTATCCAAATCTTGATATCAGTAAACATCATTACCCAGATAACTTATCAGTGAATATATCCAAATAAAATATTTGCAACATATAATCCAAAATCAGTATTATTGATAGTCAAAATCATGATAAGTTATTCTCCGTATGATCAAAAACCCAGCTATTATTGATCTTATCTGAATGCGAATCAAGATCTCATATAAATCTCAAGTTGAAATCCAGCATCAAGAGAAATAATCTCCTAAATAAGGTACATCTTATTAATCCATCTTTATTGTCCAAATGCATTCTCGTCTGAAGCATCATCAAATAAATGTCTGATAAATACCTCAAATAAGTCCACAAATATGAATCAGGCCAATTTCAATCTCAAGATCAATCCAATTCACATTCTAATGTGTACGACAACTAACCTAGAATCAAAAATATAAACCTCCACACATTTAATGATGCTAATAAAAACTCATATGAACTAACTGAATAGGATGAGCACTCACCGATGTCTCATGAAGGAATACAAGTAACCACACTAGTAAAATAAGTCATATGATCACATGAAATAATACAGCTAATCATATAGGTAAAATAAAGTAGATGGTCACATGAAATAAGTAAGTAACATGTGTTGTGTGTGTATGACAATGGTGAATGAGAAAATAATACAAGAGAAAATACACACAAGTATCGTCTCAGAAATTTTAGTAACATAATTACACAATAAAATAAAATTATTTATCACAAAATTCTTGTTTAACTGAAGGAGGAAAAGAACACTCACATGAAATGACATGGTTTTAGAATTGAATCACCGTCTAGCCTTCACTACACAAACGGGTACGAACCTATGGATCGTCTCATGGATCGTTTTTCGATCCTATCAGGTCCATAATGAGCACAACTTCGAATCTCTCGTAACGGGTCCGGATCTCACCGAACAGGTCCGATCACTGTACATGCAACCCAAACATACACGTTGATATACAAACACATACGTTCACATTATATACATACCCCCCACATGCATACACATACACATACTAATATATATATATATATATATATATATATATATATATATACACACAAACCCACACACACACACACACATATATATACACACAGACATACATACATACATATATACATGTTTAAATACTAATATCCATGCATGCACATTAAACACCCACGCACACAATCACCATGCACATGCAATAAATAGACACTATAAATGCATGCGTTCCCGCACATAATTGTCATGCACACCAGACTACAAATAATACATATAATAATGCATACATATATACATATATATACTAATACATGCACTATAATAAACACACCCACCCACATGCAGTAAGCACACAAAACACAAATATGAAAGAGAGAAGAACAAAGGAGACTCACCACAAAAAGGGGCATGCTCACGGCTTGAGGGTGGCTCCGGCGCACCGATGGAGGCCACGGAGAATGGAAATGGCTCGCCGGAGTGTCCACGGAGAAGATCGAGATGCCGCGGAGGGATGATGGTGGTCTGGCAGGCTCTCGCGTGGCTCGACGGTATGATGGAGTGGTGGAGGAGTGACTCGGCCTGGTGTAGATGGCGCAGGGCTAGGTAAGGAGTGGATGGCGCCATAGAGCCGAGGTGGCGTGTCGGGCACGTCAGAGTCGATGGCGAAGGGGATACTCGGAGTTGCTGTGCGGAGGTGAAGGAGCTCGGCAGGCCTCGAGTGCTTATGATGAGGTAGTGGTGGAGATGGATCAGCATGGGTGGTGGGGTATATGGTGCACGGTGTGTTGTAGGGTGGTTAGCCGACTCAAGGAGGAAGGGAAGGATGCGAAGCTCCCGATGAAGGTGCAGAAGCATGGCAAAGAAGGGGATGGTCTTGGCTGAGGTGGAGTTGATGGTTACGATATTGATAATGGCTATTGATGGCTCATGGTGGAGATGCGAGCGTGGGTTGAAGAGGCGATATAAGTGTTGCAATGGGAGATGGTGCAAGGGAGGAGGCATGGAAGGAGCTCGGATAGGTGTTGTGGTGTAGGCCGAGAGTGCTTGAGAGGTTCACAGCCAGGAGGAAAAGAAGAAAGAATAAATAGAAGAGGATTTGGTTGGCATTATATTAGATAAGGATTAGGTTAGTTTGGATTTGGATTTGATTGTTAGGATAAGGATTTGGTGGATAGGATTTGGATTAGAATTAGTTAAAGTAAGATTTGAATTAGGATATGGGTTAATAATTAATGGGTTATTGGGTTATGAGTTTGGGCTAGTGGGTTTTGGTAATAGGGAAAAGGATATGGGCTAAAGAGATGGAAAAAGAATATGAAAAGAAAAATAAAAAACAATACTAATTACTTGTTATAAACAATAATAATAGCAATAATAGATAATAATTAATATTAATAACCACAATTATAATAATTAAAAAGGTAAAAATAATGAATGACAATTAATAAGAATAAAATACATAGGAAAATGAATAATAATTAACAAATACACATTAAATACTATTATATTTCATAACTCATGTATTTCAAAATATGGGTATTACAATAACGGTTAACTGACCGCCAGCCCATCAGTCGACCAACGCCCCTACATCAGCACCAACAACAACAACCACTACAGTTGCAAAGGGCAAGGAGAATCCCAACGCCGGGCCTTTGGTTGGCAAGTGTTATAGGTGTTTGAACACAAGTCCAATGAATGCCCCAAAAAAAGAATCTACTCAATATGTCGGATTACGAAGATGACGAAGAGAAAGAATTCGAGATTAAAGAACCAATGATTCTGACTTTGCCAATGAGCATGGGCAATCTTTAACTTGTGTTGTTCAGAGATTGTTATGCTACCAGAAGGCCCCCGACACTACACAGTGACATCAAATCTTTATTCAAGTTGTTCGGTCAAGAGCAAAGTATTCTACCCCATCATTGACAATGGAAGTTGCGAGAATATCATCTCTAGAGCACTCGTGGACTATTTAAGCTAGAGACAAAATCATTCCCTCATCCTTACACCATTAGTTAGACTAAGAAGGGCTTATCTATCAAGGTAACAATATTTTTGTCATGTTTTTATTTCAATTGGCAAATTTTATCAAGATTTCATTGCTTGTGATGTGGTTGATATGGACTCATGTCATATTTTTTCGTAGACCATGACAACACGATATTGATGCAAACCCACGGAGGTGAACGAAATATCTATATGTTCAATTGGAAGCATGAGACCAATTCCACCTATTCCAAAGTCTACAAAAAAAAGGAGCCTAAATTCATATCCATATGCAACCAAGGTGAGTTGTTAGTGGAATCAAAGGAAAGAAAGCAGAGGTTAACTTTAGTAGTCAAGGAAGAAGTTACTCCACGGGCTGAAATTCCTGAGAAGATGAGACCATTGTGGAAAGAGTTTAAAGGAGTTGTGCACAATACTTTCTCTCTCTTACTCACATGAATCTCAGTCTAATCCTAGTTTATAAAGAAATAAAAATTACATTAAAAAAATAAAATCTAAACTACACTAGAACAAAACCTAGCCTAAGATCTCTCTCTCTGCTCAGTCGTGCCCTGATGGTTCTAAATTTGCAGGTATTTTTAGCAAAATTGGAAGGGGAAAGCATCTAAAGATGGGGAGAGCAAACGCTCTCCTATCTATTGCAACAAAGTCGTGTTGCGCGGCTTGGATCTGGCCAATTAGCCAGATCCGAGGGTGCATAGCTTCTCTCATTAGATATCTTCTTTTATCCACTTTGTTTTTCAATTTGTATTCTGGATTCAATTTGATCTTCATTGATTCTTTATTTAACCGAATAGATCTCTAGAAATCTGATTTAACTGAACTAGATCTGGTACTATCTTCAACTAACTAAATAGATCCAGTTAAATCTAATTTGACTAGTATTATTTGGTATAATCTTCTCTTCCTTCATTAAGACAAGCTTGCAAAATTATGACATTAAGACACAATAATTGGCATGATTTATTACAGGATAAATGTAGGAATGTAATAATAGATATGCAATAAATGTGTACAATCACACTCCCACACCTATCTTTTGCTCGTCCTCGAACAAAATAAGAAAACTAAACTTAAGACTTTATTAGACCACTTTCGCAGGTCACGCGATTGCACTGAGCATGTGCAGCAAGCCTTTAAACCTCTAGTTTACCCTAGAGAACGAGTTTTATCTCGTGAGAGTTTTCAGTGAATTATACCCATAAAATCCATAAAAAAAAAGAGAAACAAAGTGTTAGTATTTTGAAAACACATTTTGAAAAGACGAAAAAATATTTGAAGTATTTTTGTAAGAATTAAGCAATCTATAAGTCATAGGAACACCAAACTATTCATCCCTAAACTTAATCTCTATTCAAAAACTTGTTATCAATCAAGATAAAGAGTTAAACTGTATTTCTCATCTATTCTATTATTTTATCCTAAGTTATATGCACCTTCGTGACCGTGAATTTTTTGACTCCATATTCTTCAACTCTTATTCTTATGCATTATTTTTTTACATTCTATGGCAGTTATATCCCATAGTTTTATTAGGCATTCTAATTCGCCCATGTAACGAGCCTTAGGTCGGTGACTTCCAAACCAGACAGTTGAAAATCACCTAGAGGGGGGGTGAATAGGTGATATAGCTAATCTATTGAACTAAATGCGGAATTTAAAAACTTAATGCAATACACTCAAGTGTGATCAACAAATGATGCACACACAACCAAGCCAAGCAAATATGAATGCACAGTATGAATAGTTGCAAGGCACAAAGTAAAGAGAGAGATAGAGAGAGAGTCAATGGATCAAGCGCAAACAACAAGATATGTTTCGAGGTTCGAGCACCCAGCTCTACATCCCCCCTTCGACACACGAAGGATTTCTAATCCACTAGCAAGTCCACAAAGAACTCTCACAAGGAGTACCCAACTCCTCTCTTTACAACCACAACCTCCTCCTTGAGGCAAGCTTCAATCCAACAAAACAATCACCTCACAACTTGAGGGATTAGCACTAATCCAAGCAAGGATCACCTCACAACTTGAGGGATACAAACCACTTGCACAAACACCCTCCTGAACCCAAGAGGGAAAAGCACAAAGCAAAGTAAATAGAGGGTTTACAACTTGGTGGTTCAACAATCAACCACAAACAATTTCTTTCTCCCACACAAAGATCCTATAGAAGAGATAGTAGATTTTAGCTCAAGTGTGGAGAAAACCAATGGAATGGAAATCAAATCACAAAGAAAATCCTTGGGAAAAACTGAAACCAAGATATAGAAGTTCAATCAAAATCTTTTCCCAAAAACCCTTTTCTTTGGTTTTCCAAACCCTAGCAAAAACTCCAAATAGATTGTTCAATATGAGTTCAAAAACTTCTTTTGATTGCTGTGAAAACTCCAGAGAGTAGGGAAAAATTCGCACAAAAATTCTTAGAGAAAAACTCTTTCCAATGGGGTATTTATAGCCCCCAGAAAAATATAGCCGTTGGCAGCAGAAAATGCCAGAAATACACTGCCGGTCGACCGGTCCGGTCGACCGTCCAACGGTCAAGTTCTGCCCATTGGCAGCTACCGGTCGACCGCCCCGGTCGACCCAAACAAACAGAGAGCTCTGCTTTCAGACCCGGTCGACCCTGACGGTCGACCGTCCCGTGTCTGCCAAACGTGCACAGATCTGTGCACGTCGGTCGACCGACCCGGTCGACCGACTTCATCCCAAGTCGACTTGGTCAGAAGACTAGTCGACTGGTTGAAGTTTGGAACAGAAAATTGGGTCAGAAAAATAGTTTAAAAATATTTTGAAAATCTTTTAACACTCCTAAAAATCACCAAAAATAGTTTTATCATTTTGCATTGATATATAAACATGTGGTAAAAAGTTTAGCTCAAATATCAATCAATATGAACTATTTTTGTGTCTTATCATTTTTACCAAAAACTAAAAACTGTATTTTCTAAAACTTGGATTTTGAATAGAAAATACGTTTTGTCCAAAACTCTTCCAAATACAAAAACATGATATTTAAACACTTTGAAGCATGATGCATATGGATAGAAATCCAATATATATGAAACATATATATATCATAGTTTTTGTCTTTAATTCCAAAAATAAGTTTTGTTAAAACACAAAACCTAAAATACATGAAATAGGTATATCAAAGTAAGTTTGTCTAAGAGTTGAAGCATGCATGTATATAGAACAAATCTAATATACATTAAACCATGTAAACTTGTTTTGATATAAAATCTATTCATGCAAACCAAGATCGCAAAACATGAAACGTGTGTGTTGTGAACTTGAGCATATCATACTATTCTAATCTTTACAATTTGGATCTAAACACAAAACTAAACTATGGTACCGATGTCTTCTTGTAGAGCGCAATCTCCAAGCCGACTCGATCCAAAACTCTTTGATCCACCGAGCAAGTGCTATATATGATCTTTGACGCTCGGGCTCTTGAATCAACATGTGAAAGATGTGTGGAAGCTTTCACCAACTAATATCTTGATTAATGATCTAAAACTTAAACATCACAAGATTATTAGTACACATAATTACATGAGTTAATCATCATCAAAACTAGAGTAGAAGGCCTTTGGGCCAACAATCTCCCCCTTTTTGATGATGACAAAACTCATGGAGTTATATATGCATGGATTAAAGTTAAGTTTCAAAGAAGCTCCCCCTTAACTCATGCATAGGATAAACAACTAATAAATGGCTCTAGATACCAATGAAATTATAAAACATGAAACATGCATAGTACAATAAATGGCTCTAGAAACCAATGGAAGATACCAATGAAATTTTCAAAAACAAATAAACATGTTTCTAGATACCAATTAGCAAAAACAAATAAACATGCTCTTGATACCAATTAAACTAAACAAATAAACATGCTCTAGATACCAATTAAACTCAATATATTGCAAAACAAAACTAATGATCTCTTTTACAAGCTCTTGATATCAAAACTAAACATGTTCTTTAAATATGCTTTGGATACCAATTGAACTTAATAAAAACACGTAAAACACATACATGCATATAAACTCAAATTCTTCTCCCCCTTTTTTGTCAATCATCAACAAAGGGGTTAAAAACATATACCAATTAAAAGAAATTCTTCTCCCCCTTATTTACAAAACTAATAAAAACATATTCTTTTTATATTCAAAACAAGGAATCAATCAAGGGATGCTCTCCCCTTTTTGTCTAAACTCAAATATGATACCAATTAAAAATGTGTCAATGAAGTGCATTTTGATACCAATTAAAAATGAAACTATACTTATTGAAAAACAAAAATCTTGATACCAATTGATAAGTAAACAATCAACATACCAATTGTAAATAAACAATCTTGATATCAATTGAAATTAAACATTGCAAATTTTGAAGTTCTAAACAAAAATGTTAATGCCAATTGAAATTAAACATAGAACTTAATACCAATTGAAATTATTATATATATTTTTTAAGTATATAAACAAATTGATTTTGATACCAATTGAAATTATTGCCAATTGAAATTATTATTCTCTATCATAAAGTAAGGGAGTGGAATACTAAATACCAATTGAAAGATGAAATACAAGATTTTCTCCCCCTTTACGAAATACCAATAAAAACTATGATGAGGCTAGAATAAAGATACCAATTGAAAACTAAATCAATTGAAACAAAGTTGAAACTCAAGCTTATCATAAACAAAAACTTGTGCTTAAAGATATAGGGATATAATAAGCACAAATAAAACATATATATGTATGAAAAGTAGATACCAATTGAAATTTGATATTCTTAGAAATGCAAGCATACATATACGAAAATATATGAGTATACAAGAAATGTCAAGATTGATACCAATTGAAATAACAATAAGATCAAGTGTATACATCATATTCCTACCACCCATTTCATGTTCAAGTTTACTATGATTTTCATTATAAAGCATACATGAGCATGATCTCCCATCCAACCACCCGTTGATGGTAGGGTTTTCAAAAATAGGTTTACAAATATAGGATGTTTAAAAACTACTACCAAGAAAGAATATCACAACTAGTTATATGAATCAACTAGTACGAGATCCTTCAAATAAGGAATAACAAAAATATTTTTCATGAGGACACATGTAAACCACATGGCACTAAAACACTCAAAATCCATATAGCACAATTTGTACTCATGAAAACTAAGTCATGAGAAAACATTTAAATAAGGTGAGTGTACAAGTGTTGTGAGAAACATATCAACATGAAAATGGACAATCAAGCTCAATATTGAAAACATGAAATTCATCTCAGATGTGAAATCACCAATTGAATCATCTTAAAAACATGAAATTTATCATAAATGTGAAATCACCTAGCAAACATGAAATTCATCCAAATGATTTAAACTTCAAGGCATATGTATGTCATGTACAAACTAAAGTATACATACATATCCTAAACACAATGAGTCCACAAAAGTATATGCATGAAGGCATGTGGCTCAAGGATGTATATGTATAAATGATAGTTTGGACAAGATGGACATATACATAAAGTTAAAACAAAATATGTAAAATGATGAATACAAGTCAAATGCAAGAATCATCAAAACTAGACTATACCAGTACATCAAGTGAATACAAATGAGCGTTCAAGCACAAACATATATAAAGGTCTATTTGTAGCTCACTAGTTGTACAAGTATAAATCCTAGTCTTAATGAAACTATCATTCAAGCAAGTAGTCAAAACATGAAGCATAAAATGGGTCAACAATCAATATGATCATAATAATCAAAAACATGAATTATTAAAACAAAAAGTCATAGTCAACTATATGATTAGCATGACAAAGACATGTGCATTAGATCTATGATTAACATGATAGGTAAAACATAAAGAGAACACAAAAATGGGTCCATACTAAACATGGGTGTCTCAACAACTAATCATGTAAAGCATAAGTCTAATAAACATGGCAAATATCATACTAATCATGAAACAATAAAACATGAGTCATCAAAACAAAACATCATAAACATCTATATGATCATTATGTATATGCATGTACATTAGATCTAGGGCATACATGATAGTACTAAACAAGGTGAGAACACAAAGATAAGATCCATATAAAACATGGGTGTTCAAGTAACTAAACATGTATAACACTAATCTAATCAACATGACATAAGCATAATGAACAATAAAACAAGACATGCTATGAATAGATGAACATGAAAAAGCATGCAAATAAAAATGGGAGTTAGAGAATGATACCAAAACCGATGAAGGTGCATCTCTAGTTCTCCAAACCATGGTGGTCCTCCCACCAAATCTCCTTGAGAGTGAAGCATCCAAATGGTTCTATTTTAAGCTTAGAACGCATCCACCTCAAGGTACCAAGACTCTCACGTGATGCGAGAGCTCCCACCTACATCAAAAGTCAAGGAGGTGGTTTTTTTGTACCCATTTTCTTTTGAGTCCATAGGGCTTAGTATCTTTTCTAACCCAAACAAGATTACATGCTAAATTTTCATTATGTAAACGATCATAGCAAAATCTAGCAAGATGGCCTTTTCGACCACAATGTGTACATGTGTACACATGAGCATACGTGTGATGGTGGTGACCGTGGGAAGCACGTGTATGCCGTGATGGGTGTGCATACAAAGTTGGAACTTGTTTCTTACGAACCAAGGATTCCAAATGAGTGTGGTTCATGGCACATTGGCTCAAAGTGAAGCCCAAACAATCAACACTTTTCTTCAAAATACTTATGTCATTTTCAATGCTTGAAGATAAAGTGGAGCATGCAATAGGTGTGCAAGAAGTAGAAGCTACACTAGCATGGCACACATGAGAATCAATTTCAATTTTCAAAGATTCATTTTTCTTTAAAACCAAATCCAATTCTTTTGTAATGGAATCAATTTTATTTTTCAAAGAAAGGTTATCTTTAAAAGTAAAATCCAATTTTGAAGATAAAATCTCATTATGCTTCACACATCATCACAATCATTTTTTGCTTTTCAAAACTTCAATCTCATTAAGGGCAAGGTCTAGTTGAGATCTTAGTGAGTCACGTTCACTAGTGATCTCTTCCTTCTCTTACAAAACCAATTCAAAATTAGAACACAAATCCTTTAATTCATTTTTCAAAACAAGATTATCTTCTTTCAAAAGATTGTGTTTTTTCAAGAAATTTTCAAGCTTTTGAGCAGTTCCAAATTTAAAGATTGAACTTCTAAACATCCATAGCAATAGGAACTAGAGCTATCATCTAATTGAGTGTCCGATTGTACCTCAAGGGAGTTATTCCCTTGGACCATGAAGCAATGCTCTTTGGACTTTTCTCTCTTAGATCTCCTCATCTTGTTGATAATCCTTGGAAGCTCGGGAGACGTCAATAAGCTCCAAACTGCAAAAGCCGAGTCATAACGATCAAACACCGGTAAAAGATGTTCATTAAGAGATGCTCTAAGTGCTCTAAGTGCTAATGCATTTGCCTTTTTATGCTTGCTACTATTAGGGAATGATTCTTGAGTAGAGGCTTTATAAACTAGATGTCCTAGGCTTTTTAAATGACTAATCATATTGGCCTTCCAACATCAAGTCTAAAATGGTCAAACATAGGAGGGCTATCCATGAGTGCAAACTAAATGAGTGCAAATGAAAATGCAAGTGAAGATTAGCAAACCAAGATCTCACTCCTAGGTGGTTAAACCTAAATATCAGGAGCACTAGCTCTGATACCAATTGAAAATCACCTAGAGGGGGGGTGAATAGGTGATATAGCTAATCTATTGAACTAAATGCGGAATTTAAAAACTTAATGCAATACACTCAAGTGTGATCAACAAATGATGCACACACAACCAAGCCAAGCAAATATGAATGCACAATATGAATAGTTGCAAGGCATAAAGTAAAGAGAGAGATAGAGAGAGTCAATGGATCAAGCGCAAACAACAAGATATGTTTCGAGGTTCGAGCACCCAGCTCTACATCCCCGCCTTCGACACACGAAGGATTTCTAATCCACTAGCAAGTCCACAAAGAACTCTCACAAGGAGTACCCAACTCCTCTCTTTACAACCACAACCTCCTCCTTGAGGCAAGCTTCAATCCAACAAAACAATCACCTCACAACTTGAGGGATTAGCACTAATCCAAGCAAGGATCACCTCACAACTTGAGGGATACAAACCACTTGCACAAACACCCTCCTGAACCCAAGAGGGAAAAGCACAAAGCAAAGTAAATAGAGGGTTTACAACTTGGTGGTTCAACAATCAACCACAACAATTTCTTTCTCCCACACAAAGATCCTATAGAAGAGATAGTAGATTTTAGCTCAAGTGTGGAGAAAACCAATGGAATGGAAATCAAAATCACAAAGAAAATCCTTGGGAAAACTGAAACCAAGATATAGAAGTTCAATCAAAATCTTTTCCCAAAAACCCTTTTCTTTGGTTTTCCAAACCCTAGCAAAAACTCCAAATAGATTGTTCAATATAAGTTCAAAAACTTCTTTTGATTGCTGTGAAAACTCCAGAGAGTAGGGAAAAATTCGCAAAAAAATTCTTAGAGAAAAACTCTTTCCAATGGGGTATTTATAGCCCCCAGAAAAATATAGCCGTTGGCAGCAGAAAATGCCAGAAATACACTGCGGGTCGACCGGTCCGGTCGACCGTCCAACGGTCAAGTTCTGCCCGTTGGCAGCTACCGGTCGACCGCCCCGGTCGACCCAAACAAAAAGAGAGCTCTGCTCTCAGACCCGGTCGACCCTGACGGTCGACCGTCCCGTGTCTACCAAACGTGCACAGATCTGTGCACGTCGGTCGACCGACCCGGTCGACCGACTTTATCCCAAGTCGACTTGGTCAGAAGACTAGTCGACTGGTTGAAGCCTGGAACAGAAAACTGGGTCAGAAAAACAGTTTAAAAATATTTTAAAAAATCTTTTAACACTCCTAAAAATCACCAAAAATAGTTTTATCATTTTGCATTGATATATAAACATGTGGTAAAAAGTTTAGCTCAAATATCAATCAATATGAACTATTTTTGTGTCTTATTATTTTTACCAAAAACTAAAAACTGTATTTTCTAAAACTTGGATTTTGAATAGAAAATACGTTTTGTCCAAAACTCTTCCAAATACAAAAACATGATATTTAAACACTTTGAAGCATGATGCATATGGATAGAAATCCAATATATATGAAACATATATATATCATAGTTTTTGTCTTTAATTCCAAAAATAAGTTTTGTTAAAACACAAAACCTAAAATACATGAAATAGGTATATCAAAGTAAGTTTGTCTAAGAGTTGAAGCATGCATGTATATAGAACAAATCTAATATACATTAAACCATGTAAACTTGTTTTGATATAAAATCTATTCATGCAAACCAAGATCGCAAAACATGAAACGTTGTTGTTGTGAACTTGAGCATATCATACTATTCTAATCTTTACAATTTGGATCTAAACACAAAACTAAACTATGGTACCGATGTCTTCTTGTAGAGCGCAATCTCCAACCGACTCGATCCAAAACTCTTTGATCCACCGAGCAAGTGCTATATATGATCTTTGACGCTCGGGCTCTTGAATCAACATGTGAAAGATGTGTGGAAGCTTTCACCAACTAATATCTTGATTAATGATCTGAAACTTAAACATCACAAGATTATTAGTACACATAACTACATGAGTTAATCATCATCAAAACTAGAGTAGAAGGCCTTTGGGCCAACAACAGTCTTAGGGTAGTGGGTGTGAAAACACCCCAAGGATTTTAAGAACTCGAGCAAGCAAGACCACCAAACTAAGGGTTTATGTGTATAGTATGGACTACTTTTAGGGTGAATACTTATGCTTTATTAGGCACAAATGCCGAGCTTAATCAGAGGATTATATATATATATATATATATATATATAATATATATATATATATATATATATATATATATATATATATATATATGGGTCAAGTGCTCCTAGTAGGTCTCCTTAGATCAATTAAAGGAGACGGCTTAAAACTCTAACATCTTGATTTTTTTCCATGATCCGATCGCACATTATCATATTCATGTTATAAGATGTACGCATATAAAAAATCACGTGATTTGAAGTTCATTTACTCATTGATCTAATTGTTCCATTTTGTTCTACTATTTAAAAACCGTTAACGTTTGAACCCAAAAAAAATAGAGTAAATGAACTTCAAATCACGTGATTTTTCATATGCATACATCTTATAACATGAATATGATAATGTGCGATCAGATCGTGAAAAAAAAATCGAGATGTTAGAATTTTAAGTCATCTCCTTAGATTACAATCTAAGGAGACCTACTAGGAACACTTTTCCTATATACATACATACATACATACATACATACATACATACATAATACATACATATTATATATTATATATATATATATATATATATATATATATATATATATATATTATATAAAGCATAAGAAACCCGAAGTGTATAAGTGCATAAAGTATGCATATTTAATCAAAGTAAAATCAAGACTAGATTACTTTTTCAATTTTTCTTCCTAACCCTAGAAATCAAATAAATAATCTTATTTTGACCAAGTATAAGAAATTTGAATTATGATTATCCTACTCCTTAAATTAACTTAATTTATTACAAAATATAGGTCAAAATATTGTTTCTCTTTTCAAAAGCTTTTAAAAGCAAAGAAAATATTTTTATATATTAAAAAAACATATGTTATATTAGAACCCTCCCCACACCTATCTCATGCATTGTCCTCAGTGAATGCATGAATGCATATATGCATGAAAAAGAAGAAAGAGAAGGAAGAATGTTGTCTAAAGGTGATGGTTCTGGTGGTGGTCGGATTGGGCCAGCGTTGTTGCCCAATCTAAATAACGCGAATTTTCAAAGAACACACACTTTGATGATCTCTTTCTTATTTACAGTTTTATTTTCCCTAAATTGAATAGGATCATGCACGTTCCTATCATGAAAATTATCCCATTTATATGACTAATTTTGAAATATCATCTCGGAGTCATTTTACTCAATACCTAGGTCTAACTAAGAATGTGACTTTGTGAAATAGTTGATTTGGGCTCAAGAGTGATAGGTCCAGGAGCCAATACTGACTTGAAAATATGACTTAAATCAAGTTTAGGTTTGAGAGTCGTATTTTTGGTTCAAAAGTTGGGTCCAAGTCAAAAAATTAAAATTCACATTTTTTTCCATGAATGGAATGTGACTATCCAAAATAAGTAGTTCAATTTCAAGCTCAATAGGTACATGAATTAATATTGGCAACATAGATTCAAAAATTAAAATTGAATAACAAAGTTGGAGATCGGGGTCACATTCACAATCAGTTCAATTTCCTTGAAGTGAAAACATGCCAATTTGTCTAAGGATTGAGATTGATCAAGTTCAATATGTTGTGGTGGAATTGGATCTTGATTAAAGTCTCTAAGACACACCATGATTTACGGTTAGGGGAATCGAGAATGGTCAAAAATTAGGTAGGGAGAATTTTCTAATTCATATTATTAATTGTGTTGAGTAAATGACTCATTTATGCTTCTAACCTATTGAAAAAAATCATTTTGAGACTGAATATAATCATTCTGGACTGAGTTATGGATTCTATATCCTTTATTAAGTCGGTAGATTCTGTAAGTACACCTAGAGGGGGGTGAATAGGTGTACGGCTAATCAAATGAACAAAATGCAGAAATTAAAACTTAAATAGTAACACACGTAGTGTAACCAACGAGTGTAGCCGAATTCCTGGTGAATGGCTCTGGACGAACTCCTCTTGATTTCTCTAAATAAGAGTTGAGGTGCTATATGAAGCTCTCGTGGTTAAACACAAGTGAGGCACACAAACACTCACAACCAAGCATATAAGTATGATATGACAATACGAATCAATGCAAGGCACAATATAAAGAGAGAGAGAGTTAGAGTCAATAGATCAAACGCAAACACCGAGATTTGTTTCGAGGTTCGAGCACCCAGCTCTACGTCCCCGCCTTCACACAGAAGGATTTCCACTAACTTGTCCACACAGGACTTCCCACACAGGGAAACCTCCACTGAGGATTTGGGGCAATACAATAATAGGGAGTACACAACTCCTCTCTCAACCGAATACAACCTCTCACAGAGGCAAGGCACAACCAACACAAAATTTACCTCACACAAGAGGGGTAGGCATAAAGCCAAACAACCAATCAACCTCTCACTAGAGGGATAGGGCACAAAGCCACCACTCCAATTATCAAACTCTACACAAGAGGGATATCACAAATAAGGAGGGTTTACAACTTGGTGATCACAAAGACCACAAACCAAATTCTTTTTCACTAAACAAAGATCCTAATAGATAGGATAGTAGATAAGCTCAAGTGTGAGAAATAAAGAGTTTGGAAATCAAAAACACAAAGAAAAACTCTAGGAAAAAAACTCTAGATAGAAATGTAAATGAAGATCAAATCAATTCCCAAAGAATTTTCTTTTCAATGATTTTTCAACCCTTTAAAAATAAAGATGAAATCTTTAAAGCCAAAAACTCTTTAAAAAATTGCTTTTAAACACTTGAGAATGGGAGAAATTTAGCTCTTGAAAAACTTCTTCAAAACTAACTTCAAATGGGGTATTTATACCCCCATAAGAATTCTGCCCGTTGGCAGCTGACAAGGTCAAAAATGACCTTCCGATCGACCGGCCAACGGTCAAAAAATCGACCGTTGATCCTGCCGGTCGACCGCCCGGTCGATCGCGCCCAGAACCAGAGAGCAACGGCTCTCTGGCCGGTCGACCGCCCGGTCGACCGGGCCAACCCGAGAGTGGGTTGACTTCAGTCGGTCGACCGCTCGGTCGACCAGCCAAACAAGCTGGCCTGCGTGCACGTCCTTGTGTACGTCGGTCGACCGGTCCGGTCGACTGACCACTGGTCCGGTCGACCGTCCCGGTCGACCGCCAGGGCCTGGCAGATCTGATTTTTAGAACTTAAAAGTTGGCTTTTTTATTATCAAATAAATCCCATAAAATCTCTAAAAATCCACAAAAATAGTTTCAGTATAATACTTTGATATACAAACATGTTTGAGTAAAATCAAATCATGTTACAAACATTTTGAACTATTTTTGTGACTTACAAATTTTGCCAAAAACCAAAATCCGTATTTTCCAAAACTTGGATTTTTGAAATGGAAAACCGTTTTGTCCAAAAACTCATCCAAATACAAAAACATGATATTGAAATAACATTTAAGCATGTTGTATATGGATATAATTCAATATACATGAAAGATATATATATCAATGTTTTTGGCTTAAAATCCAAAAATAAGTTTTGTTAAAATACCAAAACTCCAAAACTCATGAAATAGACTGTCAAACTAAGTTTGTTTAAATAGTTGAAGCATAGATGTATATAGAATAAATCTAATATACATTAAACCATGTAAACTTATTTTGATTCTATCTATTCATGAAAACCAAGATCGGTTAAACCGAAAACCAATAAACATGAAACGTGTGTGTGTTGTGAACTTGAGCATATCACACTATCTAATCTTTAACAATGAATCTAAACTATAAACTAAACAATGTACCAAAGTCTTCTTGTAGAGCGCCGTCTCCAAGTCGACTCGATCCAAACGTGATCCACCGAGCTTGACTTCAAACGAGTGCTAGATGTGAACTTTGATGCTCGGGCTCTTGAATCACCATGTGAAAGCTCCAAAACACCTTTGTTGAAGCTAATCACCTACTAATATCTTGGTTAAGTATCTGAAACTAAACATCACAAGATTATTAGTAAACTATAACTACATGAGTTAATCATCATCAAAACTAGAGTGGAAGGCCTCTAGGCCAACAGATTCTTCTTGTTATTATGGGACTTGGAAAATACAGCAAGGAGCTTGGATTTGAAATTTTTGATGGGATTGTAAGTCCTTCATATTTTAACTTGTCGCTCGAACTCATGCAAAGATTCTAGAATTCGTTCAAGGCATCCATCCTCTTTTCGAAGTCAGATTTTTTTCCTCTATTGGTTGTTCTAGAAGAGAGTATGTTGGTAAGGTGGCTAATAGAATGACTTGGGAGAGTTATATCTCCACTGACTCGGTAAAGAGTGGAGATGATGACTGTCTAGTCTTATTCATAATATTAAGACAGGGGCATATGATGATTCGGATAAGACCAATCTGGCATACATGGTTGGTTAAAGTTATGGAATGCCAGGTTGGTGTTATGAAAAAAAGAGGCCCGATGTAATATGGATTACTATTAAAATTGATAAAATTATTATTATAATCCATTTCACACAAACTGATAAAACAAAGAAAGAAAAACAAAATAAACAAACAAGAAGAAAAAATCTAGACTTTGTTATGGTAGACCTTAGACCTAGACGACTCCTAACTGGTTAGACTATCTACAGGAGGTATATTGCAGCAATCTAACCACAATTTAATCGGCCACGTAGGGACAAGACTAGTGGGAGGTATCCGTGCCTGAGCAACAGGCTTAATTATGTCAAACCATTGTTCTTCAAGGTTTCACCTCTTGATCCCCAATATTTGACACCGATTTGATAAGAGTCAAACTCTAACAGCTTCCCCCTTAGGTCAATCTCCTAAATGAGTATGAGATGTCCCTAGGGCCAATATCTACTCAGTTTTAATTAGGCTGGGTTAGTAAGTGAGGAGATGGTTTTTGGGCTAAGGGAGTGTAATGACTTCCCCACCTTAACTTGTTTAAGGATATGCCCTTAATTATTTTAGTGCAAGTGTACAAGTATATAGCAGAAATAATACTTAAGCAATGTATATCACCCAAAATGTGTTTCCTGAGATACATGCAATGCACACGCACCTTGGCTCCAACACTCTTCAACAGTAATATAAATGTAAGCGTAATTAGATGAATGCTCTAAATGCAAAGTCTAAATCATTTTTTAAGCAATTACAATCAAAAATTACTATTAGTTAAAACATATACTGTGAGTAAAACAAGAAAACATTAGTTATAGAAATTCTAGCTTTGAGAATAAACCAACCTGCAAAAAAGACAAGTTAGCCGTTCACTTAGATTACCGCAAAAACACGATTTTTACCGTGTTTATGCGGCAAAACTGAGGGTTTCTGGAATCTATTTTTTACAACAAAGTCCCAGAATCACTTATATGTATTATGCTGCAATAATTTTCTTGATATAATCCCCTTCACACAAAAACAGAGAAGACATTATAACCATTAAGTAAACTAAAAGAAAACTTACCATCCCTCCCTGGCAACGGCACCAAAAATTTGATCGATTAAAAACTTACACAGAATAATATAGAGTTTAGAGACATGCTAGGTTCACAATGCTACCGATATATCAAGTGACTATGTGGGTCGTGATCCACAAGGATGTGTTTGGTCAGAAAAATAGCGTGAAGTAAAATTTCTTTGAGTGGATGAAAAGATTACAACGGAATATTTTCAATTATAAAAGAGGGAAAATAATCAGTTTTTCTCTTTGTTTGAGGCTGGGTTCTTTGTGAGGCGATATAGAGTGATTCTTGTTCTCCGTTGACCGGCTAAACGAGCGCTTCTCTTTGGGATGCTCTCAAAAAGTAATCAGTGAGGGGCTCTGTTTTTAACATACTAAGTGTTTAGAGCCCACTGTTTTCTCCTTCTCTCTCCCTGGACCTTTTAAGAAAAAGCAAGAGAAAAGCAAGAAGCTTTTACCTTGAGAATTCTTAGCTCTCAATTTTCAAAAGTCTCTCCTTCTCTTCTCTAGCCTCAAAGAAAAGTTCCTCTCCTTCATAGTTCCTCAGGCTTTTTGTAGGGAGTCAGGGGGTATAATTATCCCCAAAAATCCCTAGATAATGGGGATTAACTCTCCCATTACATGGGGAGTTAATTGACTCAGTAACGAGGGTCAGTTATAACAGAAACGCGGGTCTCACGGTAGACGCAGACCTTGCATTGTTTGCTGAAGACACTGGTGTCTCAGTCAGAACGCAGAGTTGCTCAGACCCCGTGAGACGCAAGATGCGGAGTTTCTCAGACCCTCATTTGAAGTGGAACACAGAGTTGCTCAAACCTGTGCTTGAAGTGGGACGTAGAGTTGCTCAGACCCGCGTAAGATGCAGAGTTACTCAGACCCGTGTCTAAAGTCTGTGTTTCCCTTTGGACATGAGGTCCACGTTTTAGTTGAAATGTGACCTTCGCGTTGAAGTGAGGTTAACATCTCATGACATGTCCTTAGTAATTTTTAGACAGCCTTAGAATCTCCTTCAAAGTTTTTGACACTCCACGGTTGACTGGGATGAATTTCGAAATACTTTAGACTTCATGTTGATTTTGGGCTCCCTATGATTGGACTGGCAATCTTTCGATATATCCTGAGCTTGATTCTATCTGGATTCTAGTCTTCGTGAGTGTACTGCTGAAGTACTTGAAGCCTCTAGGGAAGATCATCACAAGTGTCTTAAAAACTCAGTGTAGCACTTGTTATGAGCTCTAGTTTGTTTGTTGGTGTGCTATTGAAATGGTAGAGTTGTCGATTACTTTTGCCAGTGTATTATTGAACTGATTGCAGAAGCAGGGACATACTCCTTGTATGTAAGAGAACGTGACCCTTATAGACGTGATCGCCATGTTGATCAAGTACAGACGCGAGCTCCAATGAAGTTTTAGACGCAACACTTTTTTTCTATAGAGACGTGACCCTCAATTGGTGTTAAGATGCGACTCCTAGTTGGTGTTAAGATGCGCTTAAATTTTTATATCACAAAAATGGTTCAAATTGTTTGTAATATGTGTTGATTTTTGATCACACATATTTGGGATTTCAAAGTATTTTAATGAACTTATTTTTGTGGATTTATAAAGTTTTATGGGATTTTATGGATATTAAAGACCAAGTTTTAATCCCTTTAATATCCCTGACCTGGCCTTCTGGCGATCGACCGAGCGGTCGACTGATGTACAAGAATGTACACACAGCCTTGGTTTGAGGGCTGGTCGAACGGGCGATCGATCGATCCAGAGAGTTCACTCTCTGGATCTGGCCCCGGTCGACCGGGCGATCGACCGGCCAGAGAGCTTTGCTCTCTGGTTCTTGCCTCGGTCGACCATCCGGTCGACCGACAGGTCAAGACCTGGGTGCTGTCGACTGGGCGGTCCACTGGCAACCCCAACGGTCATAAATATGACCGATGGCCGGTCGACCCGCCGATTGACCGACAGGTCATCTGGCCTGGGGATTGACCCAAGCGGCTATATTTCTGAACTTTATAAAATGGGGCCGTTTTGGCTAGTTTGATATAAGATTTGGAGAAGTTTTAGAGCCAGTTTTTTCCATCTCTCTTACAGTTTTTCTCCACATGTTTTTAGGCTAAAATTCCATATCAAAAGGAGAGTTTCTAAGAGTATTTTCCAAAGAGATTTCTTGAGTTTTCTACCACAAATCTATTTTATTTTCTCACACAAGCTTGAGCCACTATTACTATATCAATCCTCTAGGGATGCTTATTGTGAGAGTTATTTTTGGTGATCAAAGTGTAGAGATCACCAAGTGTTCATCTTTGTATTTGAGGAGGCGAACTTGTGGGTTCGCGTTGTGAAGAGTTCTTGTGGGAGCTTGGTGTAAGGTGCGGCCTCGGCAAGCAAGTGTGCTTGCATGTGTTGTTCTTGTAGGAAAAGTGATGGACTTATGAGTCCAAGAATTCTAGTGTGAACTCGTTGTAGGTGTTGCGGCACCGCGTGATCTTGCAGGATCGTTTTCATGGGAATCCTTCATAGTGATAAAGGCGGGGATGTAGTGCAAGTGTGCTCGAACCTCGAGATAATTCTCCTGTGTTTGTAATTGCTCATTTCTCTCTCACTTGTGTTTATATATCTTGCATGCTTATATTGTTTATCTCTTTATATGCTTGATATATTTGTGCTTAATTGATATATGCTTGGGATTGTTTGCTCACACTTGTATTCAACCAAGAGAGCCATAGTGGCACCTCAACTCTTAATCTAGAGGAATCTTGGGGAGTTAGTCCAGTGCCCTTCACTGGTAATTCGGCTACACTCTTGTGTTATACTTAGTGTGTTTGCAAATTAGTTTTTATTCTGCATTATTTTGCATTAGATTAGCTAGTCACCTATTCACCCCCTCTAGGTGACTTACAAAAAGATTACTGTCAAAGGTGTGATATTTAAATTGACAGAAATTGAATTCAAGATTTGAATGAATTTTGTGGACTTGCTCTTCTTTTGATGAGAATAACAAGTGTGATTTGATACACTGGGGATTTATGGGGATTTTTATCATCAGTAGTGTAATATTAACATGACAGGTTTCGATTTGCAATTGGAATCAAATTGAATTGTCAGAAGTGCGATATTAACTTAGCATTTGACATCTCAGTTTTGATAAGAAAGCCCAAGGGAAGATCATTATCATAGGTGTAGTGTTTAACTTAATAATGAATTGGATGCTAGAGGTGTGATATTTAACTTAGCATCAAACTTCTCGTTTCTGTTAGAAAAATCGAGAGAATCACTGTCATAGGTATAATGTTAACTTAACAGAGATTTGTATTGCGATATGAGCAATTTTGGTCAGAGGTGTGGTATTCAACTTGACCGAGAAATTTTGAGATTTGATCAATCAGTGGACTCATCATTCTATTGAAAAGAATTGACAAGTTAACATTTTTATCCATTGGAAAAATTGAGGAAAATCACTGTTAGAGATATAATGTTACCTAATGGTGATTTTTATTGCAATATGAGCAATTTTGGTCAGAAGTATAGTATTTACTTGATTAAAAAATTTACAATTTGAGCAATTTTAGTAGACTAACTCACTTTTGTAGGAATCACGGTTGCACTTAGCACGTGCAACAAGTCGTTAAACCTCTAGGTTACCCCTAGAGAACGAGCTTTATCTTGTAAGGGTTTTCAGTAGATTACACCTGCAAAATCCATAAAGAAAGAAAAAAGTGTTAGTATTTTGTTAGTATTTTTGAAAAATATTTTGAAAAGGAGAGAAAATATTTGAAACATTTGTAAGAGTTCAAGTAATCTATAAGTTATAAAAAAACATAATTTTTCATTCCTAAACTTAGTCTCTATTCAAAAACTTGTTATCAATCAAGATAAGGGGTTAAACTTGTATTTCTCATCTAATCTATTACTTTACTCTAAATCACATGCACCTTCGTGACTGTGAATATTTTAACTAGAGGTTCTTTAACTTTAACTCTTAGGCCTTATTTTCTTTTCTTTTTTTATATATTTGGTGGTATTATTCTTTAGTTCCATTAGGCTTTCTAATTTGCCCATGTAACGAGCTTTTAGTCAGTGACACCCAAACCAGATGGTCTTAGGGCACCGGATGAGAAGACACCCAAGGACTTAAGGGCTCGAGCAAACAAGACCACAAAATTAAGAATTTTATTATATGGACTGCTTTAGACGTGAATACTTATGCTTTATGAGGCACAAATACCCAGCTTAATCAGAGAATTTTTTATATATGTAATTTTTTTTATAGGGCATAAGAATCTTTATTTTTGAACCCTAAGCGTGTAAGTGTATAAAGTGTGCATATTTCATCAAGATAAAGATCAAGATTAAACTACTTTTTCAAATTTTCTTCCTAACTCTAGAAATCAAACAAATAATCTTATTTTAACTAAGTATAAGAAATCCTAATTATTATTCTCTTATTCCTTAAAACTGACTTAATTTCTTACACAAAATATGTCAAAATATTGTTCTTTTTTCAAAAAAATTTAAAACCATTTTTTTAAAGTTATGTTAGAATCCTCTCCCATACCTATCTTATGCATTGTCCTCAATGTATGACTACATGAATGCATGAAATAAAGTTTTAAAAGAGGTGCATAAAAAAATAATATATAAAAATATACACAAACATCATGTTCTCCCACACCTAGATCTTTCTAGGTCTCATCCCTCTAGCTCACTTTCCATCAATCCAATGGGTTCTCTTTATAGGACACAGTGGTGAGGATAATCTTTTTATTATTTTAGCTCTTTTTCTCCCTAGTCTTACCTTTCTTAAGCTCTTGTTCCTCATATTTCTACATCCATTATTTAAAAATTGATTACCCTCAAACCTCTCAGTTGGAACTTCCTTATTATGAATGTCTAGGAATTCTAGCTCAGTTTCATACATTTCCTCAAAATTTAGATCAACACTTTCTCTTGGAGGTGTGTAATTAACCAAAATATCCCTAATCGGTTCTTCCAAACACATTAGTTCTTCTTCAAAGAGGTTTTCAAAGGTTAGGTCAATCGGAGATTCTTGAATTATATTCTCATGCGATATATTATTAATTGGCTCATCAAAAGTGAAAACATTCAAATCAAATTTTCTTTTTTTAAAGGGGATTCTCAAATTAGGATCTCCAACATATATCTTCTTATTAATATAATCGCATTATCCATAAATAATTCATCAGGAAATAGAGACTCATTCTCTATATCTTCGCTTTCTTCTTCATAATTGTTCTCAATGATGTTTACCTCAAACGTTTTCTCTTATCTTACGAGATTGTTTTTCTTAATTGAAGACATTGACCTCTTTAGTCATGTCGTCGAAGGTCAACCTCATGGATTCTTTCCTACAATTGATGATCGTATTTGCAGTCTCAAGGAACGGATGGCCTAATATAATGGGAATTTGAGACCTAGGATTGGATACAGATTGGGTCTCAAGAACAATAAAATTAACTGGGTAGATAAACTCTCCAACCTGGATAAGGACGTCCTAAATTTTTCCTTGGGAACTTTCACTAAACGGTCAGCCAATTGGATAGTGACTCAAGTTGGACTAAGATCGTCCAACCCGAGTTGTTGATAAATTGAGAAAGGAAGCAAGTTGATATTTGCCCCCACGTCAAGAAGTGCACGACTTTGATTGAGTTGGAACCTGCACACAAAAAATACAGACTTTCAGAACTTAAGAATAAAGAGTGCAAGGTGCTCAATACTACTGAGATAGCGAGTGGTGATGTGGATCGTGATCCACAAGGAGGAACTAGCGATGGAAGTTTTTTAGTAAGTTCTCTTAGTTCACTTGAAATAATTAAAGTTCTTTTAGTTCTTAAAAAGAAAATGAAAAAAAAAGAGTTATAGTTAAGTTAAGAAGAAAGTGGCAGATTGAGAAGGTGGAAAAAACATAGAAAATGATTTTGTATAAAGAAAGTGAAAAATAATGAATAGAGCTGAGAGATAGTGATGTTGGTGATCTAAACTAAAAATTAAAAGAAAGAAAGTTAAACCATAAAAAAATACTTACTTAGCTCTTTGACGCCTGCTTACTTTTGACCTGTATCGATGATGTACCTTTGTTTGAAGGCGAGCGAAGTATGACAAATAGGATTTTCCCCATTAACAATTTACACTATGAAATGAAGAGGCAAGCTACACTAGCATAGGAATGGTTATCCATCACTATAAACCATCAACGGCACTTGCAAGGGCAAGGCAACTTCGAGACTATCGGAGTCATTTAGATTCACAAATAAAGAAGAGGGAAGCAAACAAAAATAAGAGTAAAGAAGGAAAACACTTCGATTTGATTCAAATAATAATGAAAGAAAAGACTTACTCACACCCGTGTCACCCTCAGTACAAGATTTGCTCTCATTCCTCCATGAAACTCTTCTCTCCTATCAGTTACATAAATAAAATAAAAATTACATAAAAGAAAATAAAAAAAACCTAAGTTACAAACTACAGAATAACCTAACTTCTACTCTCTGCTTGATCGTCCCTCTGACTCTGATGTGTGGGGTACTTATAGGATAGAAATGGATAAGAAAACGAGTGGAGAGATAGGGGGAGCTGGATATTTCTGAATTTAAATCCTTCTCTTATCTCCAAATTTGATTTGATGTGGATATTCAATTCTAATCTGTAGCTTCTTGGCATGTTGATTGCTAAATATACTTTATCAAATGATAGAATTAGAAATAGTGATCAACGTAAGAGTTGTAACCCTTTAAGTTTTCTTTTTAGATCATCTTGAAGCATCAGATGTGAGTTTCAATAACGAAAGTTATGATTCAAATACTAAAATGTATCTAGTCTGAATCCAAGTCTAAATTACTTCATCTCATTCGTTGATCTTTTCTCTATCCATTTATCCTTTTGCATTTTGAATTTCAGTTTTAGATTTGACGATCTATCTCTTTATCCTCAGCGAAACCAACAAGGTCTTCTTCTAATCTATTTTTTCTTTGAATTTGGATGATATTATCTCATCTGATATACTCGGTCTTCAGATAAGATGGCCTTTAGAACCTCTGGATTTGAATCGATCCCCTTTCCTTTGAACTTTTAGATTTAATTGGATAAATCTGTCTATCTCTCTCTTTTCTTCCTTAATTACCCTACACGTCATTAAACATGAAAATATATTAATAGCAGAGTTTTATTTAAATTAGAATGCAGAAGTATGGCACATATGATATGAAAACATGCAACGCATGTGTGTGATCACACCCTCACACCTATCTTTTGCTCATCCTCGAGCAAAACATCAAAATTAAATTTAAGAATTTATTAGACTACTTTCGCAGGTCACACAATTGCACTGAGCATGTGCAACAAGCCTTTAAATCTCTAGGTTATCCCTAGAGAACGAGTTTTATCTCATAAGGGTTTTCAGTGGATTACACCCACAAAATACATAAAGAAAGAGAAATAAAGTGTTATTATTTTGAAAACACATTTTCAAAAAGAAAAATATTTGAAGTATTATTGTAAAAATCAAGTAAAGAATAAGTATTTAGGATTGTCAAAACTTAGACACTTCTAAGCTTAGTCTCGATTCAAAAATTTATTATCAATCAAGGTAAAGAGTCAAATTATATCTCATCTAGTCTATTATCTTACCCTAAATCATATGCATCTTATGATTATGAAAATTTGACTCGGGATTCTTTAACTTTAACCCTTATGCCTTATTTTTTTTATATATTTTTGGTGATATTATTCCTTAGTTCTATTAGGCTTCCTAATCCGCCCATGTAACGAACCTTTAGTCAGTGACTCCTAAACCGGACGGTCTTAAGGCATCGGGGTAATAAAACACCCAAAGGACTTAAGGACTCGAGCAAATAAGGCCACAAAACTAAGGATTTTATTATATTGACCACTTTTAGGCGTGAATACTTATACTTTTTGAGGCACAAATACCTAACTTAATCAGAGAATTTTTGATATAAATATATATTTTTTCTTTTTTTTTTATATAAGGCATAAGAATCTTTATTTTTGAACCTAAGTGTGAGTGTATAAAGCATGCATATTTCATTAAGGTAAAAATCAATACTAAATTACTTTTCTAAATTTTCTTCATGACTCTAGAAATCAAACAAATAATCTTATTTTAACCAAGTATAAGAAATCCTAATTATGATTCTCCTATTCCTTAAAATTGACTTAATTTCTTACAAAAAGTATGTCAAAATATTGCTCTCTTTTCAAAAGTTTTTTTTAAAGAAAGAAAAATGTTAATTTTTTTATTTTAAATAAAAAGAAAACCTATTTATGTTAGAAACCTCCCCCACACCTATCTCATGCATTGTCCTCAATGTATGAATGAATACATAGATGCATGAAAAAGAAGAAAGGGAAGGAAAATAGTACCTTAAGGTGGTGGTCCCGGTGGTGGTCAAATTGGGCCAAGCGTTACTACCCAATCAAGATAATGTGGTGGTTCATGGAATCCACCTTTATTGACCTCTTTTTTATGTACATAATTACAATCTCCAATATGAATAGGATCATGAAAGATCCTATCATAAAACTTATTCCTTTTACATGACTAGTCTTGAAAAATAATCACTGAGTCGTTATGGTCAATACCTATGTCTAATAAAAGAATGTGATTTGGTGGAATAATTGACTTGGATTAAAAAATGATAGGTTCGGGAACCATTATTAACTCAGGAAAATCAACTTTGGGTTCGAGAGTCGGTTTTGGTTCAATAGTTGAGTCCAAATCAAAGAATTAAAATTCACATTCTTCTCCTATCAATGGAATGTGACTATCCAAATGTGGTGATTCAATTTCTAAATCTATAGGTGCAGGAATAAATGTTGACTTCAGAAATTGGTCAAAATTGGGTAATGATACTGAAATCAACATAGATTCGAAGATGGAAAATGTATCAGAAGGTTGGGGATCGGGGTCACATTCACATTTAAGTTCAATCTTATTGAATGAAAAACTTACCAATTTGTCCAAGGTTTGGAATTGGTCAAGTTCAAATTTATGTGATGAAATTGAGTCTTGATTAAAGTCTCTAAGACACCAAGATTCTTCGTTCCTATCAGTATGGCTAGGAAAATCGGGAATGATCGAATATGTGTTAGGTAGAGTTTCCTCATTCCTATCTTTTACTATGCTGATATAACAACTCATTTGCGCTTCTAGACTATCGATAGATTGAAAAAAAATATTTTGGGACCGAATCAGGTTTCCATACTCCTATCTGAGTTCGTAGGTTCTTCTTCTTGTTATGGGACTTGGAATATGGAGTAAGAATCTTGGATTTGAGAGTCTTGTAGGAATTTGAGTCCATCATTTTCAGCTTTTATTCTTGGGACTCAATCATGGCTTCTATACCTTTATAGCCTCAGATTTTTCTTCTTTTAGTTGATCATGACTAGGAAAATTATACGCTGAATGTTGGAATGGTGGTTGACAATATGACTCGAGAGAGTTGTATTCTCATTGACTCTGTGAAGAGTAGTGATGATTATTTCAGTCTTGTTCATACTACTGGGACTGGGGCACGTGTTGATTTGGATAAGACCAATCCAGCACACTTGGTTGGTTAAAGTTATGATATGCCGGGTTGGTAATATCCGAGTCAAAAGACGTCAGGATTTAATATAGATTACCATTAAAATTGAAAAAATTATTGTTATAAGTCATATCACACAAGAATATCAAAAACAAACAAAGAATAACAAACAAATAAACAAATAATAGGAAAAAAATATAACCTAAGTTAGGGTAGACCTTAGACCTAGATGACTCCTAACTGGTTGACTGTCTACGGGGGATATATTATGAAATCTGACTACAAGTTAATCGGCTAGGTAGGGGCAAGATCAGTGGAAGGTATCCGTGCCTAAGCAGCGGGCTTAATTATGCCAAACCACTGTTCTTTGAGGTTTTACCTCATCAATCCCCAACCTTTGACACTGATTTGGCAAGAGTCAAATTTTGATCAATTTCCCCCTTAGGTCAGTCTCCTATTTGAGTTCGAGATGTCCCTAGGGCCAATGTCTACTAAGTTTTAGTTAGGCTTGGGTTAGTAAGTAAGGAGATTGTTTATGGGCAAAGGGAGGGTAATGACTTTCTCACCTTATCTTGTTTATAGGACAAGCCCTTAATTCAGTTTAGTGCAGTGTACAAGTATATAGAAAAAGTAACACTCAAGCAATATTTCATACAAGAATGAACCTTATACTAAATGCTATGCACACATACCTTGGCTCCAGCACTCTTCAACAGTAAATAGAAAATGTAACAAAATAGACACTTGCCTCAATGCAAAGTCTAAACTATTTTTAGCATTTATAATCAACCTTTTGCTGTTGAATTAGAAATGTATGTACAATGAGTCAAATAAGAAAATAAATAGCTATAGATATTTAAACTTTGCAATTCATCCAGCCTGCAAAAAATACAGGTTAGTAGTTCACTCAGATTGCCATGGGTATGCAGTAAATCTAAGGCCTTCTGGGATCTGCTTTCTTAAGCAGAGTCCAGAGCCACTTATATGTCCACTGTAGCAAAATTTTCCTTGTTACTGAACCTGTACACCAAGAACAGAGAAGAAAGTTAATCAATAAAGTAAACAAAAAAGATTACTTACTGTGCCTTCCTGCCAACAGCGCCAAAATTAGATTGAGTTGGAACCTGCACACAGAAAATATAGAATTTCAGAACTTAAGAATAAAGAGGTAAGGTGCTCAATACTACCGTGATAGCGAGTGGCTATGTGGGTCGTGAACGACAAGGATGGACTAGCGATGGAAGCTTTTTAGTAAGTTCTCTTAGTTCACTTGAAATAGTTAAAGTTCTTTTAGTTCTTGAAAAAAAAATGAAAGAAAAAAGAGTTATAGTTAAGTTAAGAAGAAAGTGGTAGATTGAGAAGGTGGAGAAAAATAAAAAATTATTCTGTACAAAGAAAGTGAAAAATAATGAATAGAGTTGAGAGATAGTGATGTTGGTGATCTAAACAAAAAATTAAAAGAAAGAAAGTTAAACCCTAAAAAATACTTACTTACCACTTTGACACCTGCTTACCTTTGACCCATATCGACGATGTTCCTTTGTTTGAAGGGGAGCGAAGCATGACAAATAGGATCTTCCCTATTCCCGATTTACACTACGAAATGAGGGGGCAAGCTACACTAGCATAGGAATGGCTATCCATCACCATAAATCATCAACGGCACTTGTAAGGGTAAGGAAAATTTGAGGCTATAAGAGTCATTTGGATTCACAAATACAGAAGAGAAAAACAAATAAAAATAAGAGTAAAGAAGAAAAAACATCGATTTGATTCGAATAACAATGAAAGAAAAGACGTACTTACACCGGTGTCACCCTCAGTACAAGATTTTTGCTCTCATTCCTCCATAAAACTCTCCTCTTCTCCAGTTACATAAATAAAATAAAAATTACATAAAAGAAAATAAAAAACCTAAGTTACAAACTATAGAATAGCCTAATTTCTACTCTCTGCTTGATCGTCCCTCTGCATCTGATGTGTAGGGTATTTATAGGATAGAAATGGATAAAGAAATGAGTGGAGAGATAGCGGGAGCTAGCTATTTCTGAATTTGAATCCTCCCCTTATCTCCAAACTTGATTTGATGTGGATATTTAATTCTGATCTGCAGCTTGTTGGCATGTTGATTGCTAAATATACTTTATCAAATAATAGAATTAGAAACAATGATCAACATAAGAGTTGTAATCCTTTAAGTCTTCTTTCTAGATCATCTTGAATCATCAGATTTGAGTTTTTATAGCGAAAGTTATGATTCAAATACTAAAATATATCTAGTCTGAATCCTAGTCTAAATTGCTTCATCTCATCCGTTGATCTTCTCTCTATCCATTTATCCTTTTGAATTTTGAATTTTAGTTTTAGATTTGACGATCTATCTCTTTATCCTCAGCGAAACTGACAGGGTCTTCTTCTAATCCATTTTTCCTTTGAATTGGATGATATTATCTCATCTGATATACTCGATCTTCATATAAGATGGCCTTTAGAACCTCTGGATTTGAATCGATTCCCTTTCTTTTGAACTTTTGGATTTAATTGGATAAATCTGTCTATCTCTCTCTTTTCTTTCTTAATTACCCTACACGCCATTAAACATGAAAATATATTAATAGCAGAGTTTTGTTTAAATAAAAATGCAAAAGTGTGACACATATGATATAGAAACATGCAACGTACATGTGTGATCACACGACTAATCTCGGCTTGTCTTATAGTGCAGGCGATGGTGGGATAACCCAGATCCTTGTACTTTACAGGGATCAAACCCGACAGTAGCTCACTAATGTTAGTGGCTAAGAAAACTTTCTTAGGTACATTAGTCTTTCTCTTCTTGATGCACATATCCTTAAGAAATTTTATATAAGATGAGACATGTTTGATTACATCAAGAAGTGGCACATTTATCTTCACTTGATTGAAGATCTCAATTATCTTATCCATGTGTGGATTTTGCTTATTGTTCTTCAGTCTATTTGGAAATGGTACTACAGGCTTATGCACCTGACTGGCTAACTTGTCTTTTTCAGACTCATCAGATTAGGATGGATTGGAACTAGATGAAATGGATGCTTGTATGTTATTGTGCTGAATGGAATTGGGTAGTGTAGGTACTTGATTATCAACTTTCTGTCCTGACCTCAATGTATGAATAGCATTACATTGATTTAATTGTTGATCCTCAGCTAGATTAACTTTCCTAGAAGTAGGTTCATTAATGGTTGACTAGGCAAAATACCCTTAGGCCTCTCATTTTGTGAATTAGCTAGCTGACCAATTTGAACCTCTAACCTCGTTATAGCTTATGCATTATTGTTCTACAGTGTTGGTATGAGGGACTCTTGGTTCCTTATATTCTTTTCCATAGTCTTCTCAAAATCAGTCATTCTTTTCTCAAATGGAGAACTTTGGAAAGAAGATTGTGGAGCATGATTAGGAAAGTTCTGTTGATAATTGAAAGAATTAGATTGATGATTGGAAGAATTATGATGGTAATTGGGATGATAATAGAAAGAATTTTGATTATGATTGGGATGTTGGAAGTGGTTTAACCTTGAGTGGTCATTGTTGTTTTAGCTCCATGAGAAATTCGAGTGATTTCTCTAGCAGGATGGTACGTTGGTGCGTAGGGATTATTGTTGGGCCTTGAAAAGGCCGCATTCATTAGTTCAAGAAATTATTGTTGAGTTTGGAACACTGGACACTCCTCAAACACATGGTTCATGCTTGACAATAAGTACAATTCGGAGTTGAAAATTGGTTTGGGCTGACTTAGTTGACTGGAACTGGCTCCTTGATTTTTAGAGCTTCCATTCTTCTCATTAGGCTAGAAAATTTAGCCTCAGTAACTATGGATAATCTATTGAATGGAGACCTCCTTTTGAAGAGATAGGATTTGTGTTCCTAAAATTGTTAGGAGTAGGTTCTCATTGGAGGTTTTTTTGGCTAAATCTTCAAATAAATCCCACCCTTCATTTTCATCCTTCTGCAAGAATCCCCCTTGGCACATGGTTTGTAAAAGGATTTTGTTTTGATAATCTAAACCATCATAGAAAATTTGACATTGTCGCCATATCTTTCTGCCATGATGAGGACATTGGATAAGGAGGTCTTTGAAGCATTCAAAGTACTTTCAAAATAGTTCACTAGGTTCTTACTTGAACTGCATGGTGTTCTTCCTAATGAGACCGGTCTTGTGAATTGGATAGAATTTCTTCAAAAAAATCTTGATAAAATCATCCTACGGTGAGATGGAACCGACCGCTAAGCTATATAGCCATTTCTTGGCTAAGTCCTTAAGGGCAAATGAACAAATCTCAACCTTATAGCATCATCTACAAGGTGTGTTATTTTCATCATTAAGCATACTTCCTCAAATTCTCTTATGAAAAAATACGCATCTTCGGACTCTAAGCCATGAAATTTAGGGAGTGTGTTGATGAATTGAGGCTTAAGCTCAAAATTGTTGTCACCAATCGATGAAAGTTGGATGCAAGATGGAAGTGAGGCTCTCATGGGGAAGAACCTATCTTGCAAAGATATTGGTTGAGCCATAAACGAATCTGGTTTTGGTTCTTATTTAGGTGGTAAAATTTTTCTAGTTAACCTAGATGAATTTGGGTCTCTCGATCACACTTGCATACAAGGTTACTACCACAAAAAAGCTTACCAATCAGTCAAAAAGAAAAAAAATTCAACCACGCTTATTCTAAAGGAAACTTGAACAACTCTAACTGGTTGATTGTCCACAGGAGGTATAATGTAACTCTGACCACAAGCTAATCAGCCAGGTCAGGGCAAGATTGGTGAGAGGTATCCGCGCAAAAGCGAAAGACCTAATTAAGCCAAACCACTAGCTTTGGGGTTTCGCCCCTCAATCCTTGTCCTTTGACATCGATTTGGCAGGAGTCAAATTCTAACACTTTCCCCTTAGGATAACCTTCTAATGAGTTTGATTTCCCTAAGGCCAACATCTATTAGATTTTAAATTAAGCTTAGGTTGTGCATGTTTGGAGATGGTTTGTAGGCTAAGGAAGGGTATTGACTTCCCCACCTTATCTTTTGTTGGGTTTTACCCTTAAAATATTTCGGTGCAAAGTGTGCAAGATATAAAAAAGTAGCATTCAACAAGCAAGTAATCACTCAAGAATGTTTCCTAAGCTATATGATATGCATACGTACCTTGTCTTCAACTTTCTTCAACAGTAATTGAAAAGAAAACGTAATTAGACAAATGCCTATAATGCAAGTCTAAACATTTAAGCAATTGGCAATCAATTAGATTATTGTTCGATTAAAATAGGATTGTGAGATAATCAAGTATAAAAACTAGAAATTAAGAAATCTTGTTTTTGCAGAGCAATATATCTTGTAAAAAAGAGTTTTTAGTAGTGTCACAAAAAAATTGCTTTTCTACTATAAACTCTTGAAATCATGTTTCCTACTTTCTAGAGCAGGGGCACAGGATCACAAGTCTTCTTCTGCAATGCTTGAGCACTCAACCTGATTTGTTTAACCCTGAAACAAAATATCAAACTTGTTAAAACACAAGAATACCATTCTCTCCCCGGTAACGGTCCCAAAAAATGATTGCTAGAATTTAAAGAATTACCATGTAGCTTAGGGCTAACGGGTCGTGTCCACGAGGAGAGATATGATGCAAGCTTTTCGATATTTTGGGGAAAACAAGTTTAATTTTTATGCTTTTTAGATGAAAAAGAAGATGGTGAGTAAAGAATCGATTTAAAAAAAACTTGAAAAATGGAGAAGCTTTTGGAGAAGATGATTTTAAAGAAGATTGAAGATGTTGTGTTTGTTTGTATTTAATAAAGAAAGATTTGGGATCACTATTTTATTATTCAACCATGTGTTGTTCTCTTAAAAATTAAAATGCCTCAATAAGATCATAAGCAAAGATTTTAGTCTTGTAAAAAGAGAACAAGTAAAACACATAAGATAGTTTTTAGAAATCAAACTTCAGTTTTGAAATCTTCTTTGAGTTGAATGTTAAACCATCAAAGCAATAAAGCAAGCATGGAATAAAAACAAGTTCTTTTTAAGATCAACTTCACGAGTTAGCTCAAAGTCCAATCCCATCCTCATATGCCTTCAAGAACACTTACTAATATGCTAGGCTTAATCAAGGCATTCATATGATTATTTGGGTTCTTTTTTTATAGAAATCAATCAAGAAGAAAACTCATAGAAGAAGGAGAATAGTGAGCCCAGAAAACAGATTTAGCTACTCATAACGAAGAAAGAATAAACAATGGAATGAATTAAAAATATAGACATACCAGTAAAATTGAGTAGAGTCAAGTAAGGTGAATCTCCTTTGATTGTCACTTCAACGGTCAATTACACACTCTTTTCCTCTCTCTCTCACTTATTGCTGGACTAAAATAAAAATGAGATACAACTTCTCATAAACTATCTAACAATGATCCTAAGCCCTAAAAATAAAACAAAAATTAATCCTAGTCTTCATTTCTCTTCCTCTGATGAGTGGGGTATTTATAGGGAAGAAATGGAAAGGGGAGATGAGTGGAGAGATTGGGAGAGTTGGTTATTCTAAATTTGAATCCTCTCCTTATTTTCAAACTTGATTTGATTTATTCAGAATTTTATGTGAAAATTCAATCCTGATCTGTAGCTTGTTGGCGTGTTAATTGCTGAATATGACTTATCAAAAAATAGATTTAGAAACAGATCAATGTAAGAAGTTTAACCCTTTAAGTCTTCTTTCTGCATCATCTTGAATCATCAGATTTGATTTTCAATAGCGAAAGTTATAATTAAAATACTAAAATATATCCAGTCTGAATTCGAGTCTAAATTACTTCATCTCATCTGTTGATCTTCTCTCTATCCATTTATCCTTTTGGATTTTGAATGTCAGCTTTAGATTTGACGATCTATCTCTTTATCCTTAGCGAAACTGATAGGGTCTTCTTCTAATCTATTTTTCTTTGAATTTGGATGATATTGTCTCATCTGATATACCGGTCTTTAGCTAAGATGGCCTATAAAACCTCTAGATTAGAATCGATCCCCTTTCTTTTGAATTTCTGAATTTAATTTGGATAAATCTATTAATCTCTCCCTTTTCTTCCTTAATTACACTGCATGCCATTAAACATGAAAATACATTAAATAGCAAAAATTTATTTAAATAAAAATTGCAGAAATGTGACACATATGGTATGAAAATATGTAATGCACGTGTACGATCACACCCTACACTTATTTTTTGCTCATCCTCGAGCAAATAAAAAAATAGTACTATACTAGCTAACTCACTTTTGTAGAAATCACGGTTGCACTTAGCACGTTCAACAAGCAGTTAAACCTCTAAGTTACCCCTAGAGGATAAGTTTTTTCTCATGAGGGTTTTCAGTGGATTACACCAACAAAATCCATAAAGAAAGAAAAAAGTGTTAGTATTCTCGAAAAGTATTTTGAAAAAGAGAGAAAATATTTGAAGTATTATCGTAAGAGTTCAATTAATATATAAGTTATAAGAAAATAAAATTTTTCATTCCTAAACTTAGTCTCTATCACAAACTTGTTATCAATCAAAGTAAGGGGTTAAACTTATATTTCTTATCTCATCTATTACTTTACTCTAAATCATATGCACCTTCGTGATCATGAATATTTTGACTAGGAGTTCTTTAACTCTAACCCTTATGCCTTATTTTCTTTTCTTCTTGGTCATACATGTGCATTATATGTTTTCATATTATATGTGTCACATTTTTGCATTTATATTTAAATAAAACTCTGCTATTAATATATTTTCATGTCCAGTGGCATGCAGGGTAATTAAGGAAGAAACGAGAAAGATTGACTGATTTATCAAATTAAATCAAAAAAATTAAAAGAAAGGGGATCGGTTCAAATCCAAAGGTTCTAGAAGATATCTTATCTGAAAACTGGATAGATCAAATAAGATAATATCATCTAATTTTAAGAAAAAAATAGATTATTTGAAGACCCTATCGGTTTCATTGAAGATAAATGGATATCTAATCAATTCTAAAAGACAAATTGAAAATTTGAGAAGATAAATGGATAGAAAGAAGATCAACGGATGAGATGAATCAATCATATTTGGAGATAAGGAAGAAAATTCAAGTAAATTCAGAGTTTTAAATCAATTTAGACTCAGATTCAGACTGGACACTTTTTAGTATTTTAATCATAACTTTCACCATGAAACTTAAATCTGTTGATTTAAGATGATCTAGAAAGAAGACTTAAAGGGTTACAATTATTATGTTGATTACTCTTTTCAATTTTTTGTTGGATAAATCATATTCAGCAATCAACACGATAAAAAGTTGCAGATCAGAATTGAATTTCTACACAAAATTCTGGATAAATCAAATCAAGTTTGGAGATAAGGAGAGGATTCAAATTTAGAAATAGCCAGATCTTTCTATCTCTATACACTCCCTATCCTCCAATTTCTTCCCTATAAATACCTCACATCTTGAAGGCAAAGGGGCACCATCTCAGAGAGAGCTTTACTTTAGGTTTTTCTTTTCTTCTTCAATGTAATCTTTATTTTTTATTTTTCTTTTTAGCTTAGATTAGAGAGAGTTACATGATTAAAAGAAAGGAAGACTTACTGTAGAGTGACACTATTGTAATCTTTTCTCAAGAAAATTATATTGAAGGTGACAATCAATAAAGGTTTCCCACTTTTCTTCATTGTGCTCGACCTCTCCGAAGTCTTTCTTTCCTTTATTCTTTTGTATTACTTCGCTTTATTTCATTTTAAGGTAAATTTTCGTTATAATTCAACCAGTAGAGGTAAATATTCTTCTTTTATTTCTTTTTATTTTTGGTTTTTGCATAAACACTTTTCTTATTCTCTTTTTGTTTTTTTTATAACTAAAAAAATAACAATACCACCATCACTTCTTCTACCATCTTCTTCTTAACTTAAAATAACAATTTTATTTTCTTTTTATAAAACTGAGAAGATAAATATTAACTAGTTTTAGTAAATTAAAAGAGAGAAACTTACACAACGCTTCCATCGTTGTCCCTCCTCATGGATCACGACCTGTTAGCCCTAGGCCATATGGTAGAATTGAGGACTTAGTATTGTTCCTAAAATTCTCTATTTTTTCTGTGCAGGTCAGAATCGATCATACAATTTTAGCGTCGTTGCCAGGGAGGGACGGTAAGTTTTTTTTTTCTTCTTGATTTGCTTTAACAATTTAACTCTTTTACTTCTCTATTTTGATGTAAAGGGGCTAATTACAGAAAACTCAGAGCTGCAGTGGACATATTGCTATTTTGTGTCTCTGCTCAAGAAGAAAGAGCATCAGAGCCCACAACTGTGGGGAACTACTAACTGCATTTTCTTACAGATTGCTTGATTTTTAGAGATTTAAATCTCGGCAGTTATTAGTTTATTTGTGTAACGCCCCGATCCCGCGGGTACGAGACGTATATAGCAGGGCAGAAATACCCTCACATATATACGCTAAGCATCAATACAGGTAAGAATCAGAGTACGCAAGCACAGTAGTAATATAAATTTAAGTAATAATAACACAAGTACACAGTTATCATACAGCAGGATATAATAAATCAAGAACATAAGATCACCAAGAAGCGCAAAAGCAGGATGAAATACGGGAAAGTACTCACGAGTAGTAAGATGAGAATCATGCAAGCCGATCAAGGGGAGGTTGGAAGAAAGAGGGTCCGGGCAAGCAACTGCTAATCCACACTTCCGCTGCACACTCTGATCAGCTGCAGCAAGGCCACCACGGTCCGGACTTTAGGATCTGGACATGAGGATCCAGGGTTGTCAGAAAGTAACCCGGCGAGTACATATGATAAAGCCAGTTGGCGTGCTCAGGCAGTCACATGTGTAATGATCAAGTGATGTGGCTCAAGCATGCAAGTACAGGCAATGACAAGTAACATAAAGAAAATTAAAGGAACGACAGTAAATCCGAAATGAAGTAAATACATGTAAATTGATAAGTCTGATCAGAAAACATACATAGAAAATGGTGTCGAGATCATAGGTACATATAAACACGCGATAAATACATTAAACATATGATAAATACAAGTATGGACAAAACTAGTTGTACAAGCTTAGATTATGAATTCACGAGATTGATACGTTAAGGGGATAATCCAAACAAGAAAACCCTCATCTATATACCACATATCCCATGTCGCCATCATCTGAGTTCATACAACTTGAGTTGCCCTCAGAGTAAGAGAACTAGAGTGTGTCTGGAGTAATCATTGTGTCACAAAAATCATATGTCATAAGGCAGGGTGTCAACTCAGGGCATAACACCTGATTAAATGATTTATCATTATAACCAGAGAATATAAAGGTGTTGCATTTTAAGTTAATCAATAAAAATTATCAGTACAGTTTGATATTTTAATCATCCCCCTGCCAGCATCACCCATCACTGACAGTCCATACCAGAGTTTGAGCTCTAGTAGAACTCACTCGGATCTGATATGGGTGTACTAGTATCCGAACGAAGGAGAGACCAATTATCACACGTTCCTAATATTATTATTCTTTGATTGTTACATTCTCATGTTATTCATCCAATCCATATGCTTAGGCATGTGTTACCGGTACACATACATCCACTTATGAATAAGACGAGTTATTACTTGGAAACTGATAAATCTGATGGCTCATATTTATAGTGGGTCCCGTCTCTGTCCCGGACTACGGCTCAAGAGTTTAGGCTACTGCTTCCAGGGACTTATCATTACGCGCCCCACACGACACTTCAGATATCAGGCTACTGCTTTCGGGGACTTATCATTACGGGCCCCACACGATACTTCAGAGATATCCACCATTATAAATATGACATCATACTGGTATCCATTAGTTTCCCCTATCCCCAGTGTAAGTTAAGTACTTTATTATATATATTGTCCAGTGATAATGTCCACAGTGAATACACAGTAATCCAACATCCATGATTAGTCTATTACGGGGATCAACAGGAGTTTGGTATCAGGAGTCTCCCTGTTACTGGGGTTCAGGAATATATGAGTTCAGGAGCAGAGAAGTTCAGGAGCACAGGAGTTCAGTAGTACCAGAGGTCTGGTAACAATATAATAATCATGCCAAGTCCCCGTAAAAGTGATAATCATGAATATGCAATGTAATACAGGTGTCAGGTATAATAGTATCCAGTCAGGTGTTACAATATTAGGTCAAGTGTGTCAGTACCAAGTGATAGCATATGTCAAGTATTAAGTGATAGCATGTCAATTGTCAGGTCTTAGGTGTCAGGGATCAAGTGTTAAGTGATAACACGTCAAGTACCGGTGTCAGATATCAAGTGTCAGGGATCAGGTGTCAAGTATAATATATCAGTATCAGGTAATTAACATGTCGATACCAGGTGAGTTGAATACAGAGTTACAACATCATATATCAGGTAATCATCTAGTCATATAACATGGTACAAGAGAATAGTATAGCTAAACATTTCAAACTGTTCACAATCATATCTATAACAATAATAAATTAATTTATTAATTAGCTATGCGAGGTCGTGCGAAGCGGAAGCGTACCAAGCACATCCGATGCAAGTATAATTTCAGTCCAATGAGTTATAATAATGACCAATAGGCATTCATATAACATGTTAATTTTAGAAAATCACTCGCATATCATATATCAACTCGCATACTGACACATGATGTATTAAAAAGCAGGATAACAATTATTAGGCATGTAATGATGATAACAAGACATTCGCGTATCAATATATCATGCAATAGATGTTAAAATATCAATCACTAGGTATGAAACGATGATAGCAAAGCACTCGATTAAATTTATATTAAGCCCTAGAATAGAATTAGCAAGGTATGAGGCAACACAAAGTACTCGCCTAAACCATCAAAAAATGCTGTAAAATCCCAGAGCACCATAAACACGTACATGCCAGTAATCCATATTAATATATATATAAATATAATTCTTAAAATATATAATTATTAATAATTTTTAGAGAGAGTTAGAGAGGGAAAGAGAGGAGAGAGAAAAGAATGAAAAAGGGAGAGAGAGATAGAGAGTGGGAGAGAGAGTTATAGGAAAGTGAGAGAGAGAGAGAGGGCTTGCTGGAATAGTTAGAGGGGGTGAGGGAGATAATATGATGAAAAAGAAGGGGTAATTAGGGGATTAAAGGAGAGGGTAAAAGTGGAAAGAAAGAAAAGAAAGAAAGAAGAAAATAAAGAAAGAAGAAAGAAAGGAAAGAAGGGAAAAAGAAGAAGGAGAGAAGGGAGTTGGGGTGGCCGGCGGTGGCGCGGCTATAGGGGAGGAAGGGAGGGGATTTGGGTTTGTTGGTGGTGTTTGTTGTTGATGTTGTTGTTGTTGATGGTGAAGATGGTAGTGGTTGGTGGTGATTGAGGATGTGGTGGTGTTGGTTGAAGATGGTGGTATTGAGGAGTTGAAGGAGGAGGCGGAGATGGTGATTGGGGGGTTAGAAGTGGAGGGGAAGGTGGATTGATGGTGAATTGAAGAAAAGAAGGAAATGGTGGTAATGAGTTTTGTTGAAATTGAAAGGGTGGTGGTTGATATTTTGTGGAAGGAAGTGAGAGAGGGGGTTTTAGGGGTGGAGATGGCCAGATCTAGGGGGCTGCGGCGGCGCTCTGGTGGTGCCAGAGGTGGCTGGCGGTGGAGCCAAGGAAGGGAGAGAGAGGAGGATGTGTTGGTGGGAGAGGAGGAGGAATGGAGAAATGGAGAAAAAATGAGAAGAAGGAAATAAGGAAGGCAAAATAAAAAGAAGGAAAGGGAGAGGGGGAGTATGGGAGGAGGAGTGGGGGATGGTGCAGCTGTTGGTGTTGCTGCCAGCGGGTTACAGGGGATGGGGGCATGAGGAGCAGGTAGGGGAGAAAGAAAAGAAAAAGAAAAGAAGAAAAAGAAAAGAAAGAAAAGGAAGGAAAAGGAAAAATAAAGAAAAGTAAAAGATATAAGAAAAACTAATAAATAAATATATTATTAAATAATTAAATTAATAGTATAACCTGACAGCATTAAGTAGAGGAGTGGAGAAGAAAAAAGTAAGAAAAGAAAAGAAAGGAATATAATATTATTATTTAAATAGGGTAAAATTTGACTGTTTCAGAAATGTTCCCAAAAATTCTCAAAAATAGAAAATATTATTTTAAGATGCCTGGTGAAATCAGATTCAAAAAATTCAATCTAATTTTCAAATTAAAAATCCTAGAATCTTCTGGCTATACCAATCGATACCAAAATTGGTCAAATTTTGATAAATTAAGAAAAATCTCAAAAAATGTATTTAGATAGAAAATAAGATTTTAAGAAGTAATATGAAAGCCATTTCTAAAAATTTAACTCCATTTGGAAAATAAAAATCTGGGAATCGGTCAGCGATACCAATCGACACCGGTTTTGAAGATTTTGCAGAATAATTCTGAAAAATTTCAAAAAATCATAAAAATTTAAAATATTAGAAAACAGTGTTTGAAACTAAAATTAGACAAACTAGACTACCAGAAAGGTCAAATCGGACAGTATGCTGGTATCGGTTCTTGGTCCAGGTCAAGGCTTACTCTGAGTCCACGAATCCGGATCCAATTCAAAACAATCGCACAAATAATCGTAAAACAAAAACAAATACAAAAACAAAATCAAAAAATATGATCGAAAAATCAAAATACATATATAAGTACGTATTCTGGGAACGGGGTGTTACAATTTGTTTAACTCACTCTGTGCATGTTTCTAATCAATAGTAACTTGTTGCTTTGTAAATGCTAAAAAAATATTTAGACTCTTGCATCTTTGGGAATCTGTCTATTTCGTTTCCTTACATTACTGTTGAAGAGTGCTGGAGAAAAAGGTACATCTTCAATGCATATAGCTTAGAAACACACTTGTATGTTATATTGCTTGAGTGTTATTTTTGCTATATACTTGCACACGAGCACTAAAACAATTTAAGGGCATATCCTTAAATAAGATAAGGTGGGGAAGTCATTACCCTCCCTAACCCACAAACCATCTCCTCACTCACTAACCTAGCCTAACTTAAAATTGAGTAGATGTTGGCCCTAAGGACATCTTGGACTCAAATAGAGATTGTCCTAAAGAGGAAGTTGTTAGAAATTGACTCTTGTCAAATCGATGTCGAAGGTTGGGGATTAAGGGGCGAAAGCCTGAAGGCTGGTGGTTTGGCATAATTAGGCCTGTTGCTTAGGCACGAATACCTCTCACCAATCTTGCCCCTACCTGACTGATTAACTTGTGGTTAGATTCTGCAATATACCTTCTGTGGATAATCAACAGTTAGGAGTCGTCTAGGTCTAAACTCTACCCTAACATAGGCTAGATTTTTCTTTATTTTATTATTTGTTTATTTTTGTTTGTTCTTGTGAAAATAGATTATAATTACAATTATTTTAATTATAACTCAAATCCATATTTCACCCCAACCTATTTCAATTCGGATGTTACCAACCCAGCATTACATAACTTTAACTTTAACCAACCAAATATGCCAGATTGATCTTATCCGAATCAATATATACCCCAGTTCCAGTATTATGAATAAGAATAGGACAATCATCACCACTCTTCACCAAGTCAGTGGGGATACAACTCCCCGAGTCTTACTATCAACAACCTTACCAACAAACAGCTTCATATACTCCAGACCAAGACGAACCTATAGAAGAAAAATATTCTTTAGAAAAGACTTTTGAAGCCTTTCTTGAGTCCACTGGACAAGTACAAATCATAACAGACTCAATTCTCCCAAACAATTCCCAAATCCAAGATCCTTACTCTAATTTTCAAGTCCAATCACAACAAGAAGAACCTGTTGATTTAGAAAAGAATATGAAATTCATGATTCAGTCTTAAAATGATTGTATTCAATTCCGAACGAATTGTCTCAAATCTCTCAATAGGTTAGAAGCAAAAGTGAGTCATTTAGTCAATACAATTAATGATAGGAATGAGAAAACTCTACCTAACATATTTTCAACCACTCCTGATTCTCCTAGCCATATTGACGAAGAATCATGACATCTTGGAGATTTTAACCAAGATTCAATTTCACTACAAAACTTTAAACTTGATCAATACGAAACCATTAACAAATTGGCAAGTTTTCATTTCAATGAGATTGAACTTGAAGATGAATGTGACACTCATTCCCAATGTTGTGATTTAGTTTCACTTTTTTAATCTATGTTAACTCCAGTATCCTTACCTGATTTAGACCCAATTTCTAAGCCAACACTGATTCCTATCCCTATAGAGCTTGAACATGAACCACCTATTTTGGATAGTCACATTTTATTGTTGGGAAATGAATGTGAACTTGAATACTATGATTTGGACCAAATTCATGAACTAACTCTGACTCTTGAACATAAACTTGATTTAAGTTTTATTCCCGAGTCAGTTTCGGTTCCTATTCATTTCATTGTTGAACCCAAATCATCCATTCCACAAAACCACATTCCACTGTTGGACCAAGGTTTAGATCAATATGTCTCCGTGATGATATCCCAAGATTGGTTAAATAACGGGGGAAAATTTCATGCTAGGATCTTGCACGATCCTATTCATAGTGGTGATTATAAAAATGCTAATAAGAATGAGGACATAAAAGGTGGGTTTCATGAAAATTCACAGTATCTAAATTGGGCAGAAACGCTTGGCCCAATGAGACCACCACAGGAACCACCACCTTGAGGTGACAGTTTTCTTTCCCTCTCTCCTTTTGCATGTATTATTGCATTTCATTCATACATTGAGGACAATGCATGAGTTAGGTGTGGGGGAGGCTTTATTAACATGCTAACTTCACTAATTAAAAAAAAACCTTTCCTTAAAAACTTTTTGAAATGAAAAATAATATTTTGACTTATTTTTATAAAAAAAATTAAGTTAATTTTAAGGAATAAGAGAATCATAATTAAGTTCCCATACTTGTCAAAATAAAATTATTTGTTTGATTTTGAGGTTAGGAAGAAAGATTGAAAAAGTGATTTAGTTTTGATTTTTTACTTTAATGAAATATGCATATTTTATACACTTACACACTTAGGGTTCTAAAGTAAAGATTCTTATACCTTATATATAAAAAAATATTTATTATATAAAAAACTTCTGATTAAGCAAGGTATTTGCGCCTCATGAAGCATAAATATTTACGCCTAAAAGCGGTTCATATAAATAAAAATTCTTAGTTTTGTGGCTTTGTTTGCTCGAGTCCTAAGTCCTTGGGTATTTTCTCACCCGGTGCCCTAAAACCGTCCGGTTTGGGAGTCACCGACTAAGGCTTATTACTTGGGTGAATTAGAAAGCCTAATAGAGCTAAGAGTATTACCGCCATAAATTTAAAACAATAATATATATATATATATATATATATATATATATATATATATATATATAATAAGGGATAAGAGTGAGAGTTGAAGAATCCCGAGTCAAATTTTCATGGTCACAAGGTGCATATGAATCAGGGTAAAATAATAGACTTGATGAGAAATACAATTTTAATTCTTACCTTGATTGAAAGCAAGTTTTTGAATAGAGACTAAGTTTAGAAATGACTAAGTTTTGATAATCTTATGAGTTATAGATTACTTGAATTTTTACATTAATACTTCAAATATTTTTTCCTTCAAAATACATTTTCAAAAATACTAACACTTTATTTCTTTTTCTTTATGGGTTTTGTGGGTGTAATCCACTAAAAACCCTCACGAGACAAAACTCGTCCTTTAGGGGTAACCTGGTTGCACGTGCTAAGTGCATCCGTGATTCCTACGAGAGTGAGTTAGGTTAGGTTAGTCTGCTTTTTGTTTCCTTGAGGATGAGCAAAAGATAGGTGTAGGCGTGTGATGATACACGTGCATTACATGTTTTCATATCATATGTGTCATATTTTTGCATATATATTTAAATAAAACTCTGCTATTAATGTATTTTCATGTCCAGTGATGTGCAGGGTAATTAAGAAAGAAAAAGAGAGATTGACATATTTATCCAATTAAATCAAAAAAATTCAAAAGAAAGGGGATCGACTCAAATCTAAAGGTTCTAAAAGCTATCTTATCTGAAAATTGGATATATACAATAAGATAATATCATCTAATTTCAAGGAGAAAATGGATTATTTGAAGACCCTATCAGTTTTGCTAAAGATAAATGGATATCTAATCAATTCTTGAAGATAAATAGAAAATCCAAGAGGATAAATGGATAGAAAGAAGATCAACTGATGAGATGAATTAATCATATTTGAAGAGAAGGAGGAAAATCCAAGTAAATTCGGAGTTTTAAATCAATTTAGACTCAGATTTAGACTGGACACTTTTCTTTTTAGAAACATTAACTTTTTCTTTTTCAACAATTTTTCTTTTTAAAGAAGTGTTTTCATGCAAAGCAACTTCTTTTTATTTTTCCACCAAAATAATTTTATCTTTTAAAGAAGTGTTTCCTTCACAAAGATCATTTAATTTAGAAAGCAAGGAAACATTTTCATTTTTCAAATTTTCATTTTCTTTTTCAATGCATGCAACTTTATTTTTAAAAGACTCATTTTCTTTTAAAATGCAATCAAATTTCTTTTTCAAATTCTTGTTATCTTTCTTAAGCAATTCATATTTTCTAAGAGTTGTTGACAAAATGATGCTAGTTCATTATAAGGCATTTCAACATCCTCTTCTATCTCGGATTCGGTAGTTGCCTCAAGGGGGTTATCCCCTTGGACCATGTAGCACACATTGGAAGCGTCACTTCCAACATCCGAGTCGCTCCCCGCATAATATTGTTCTTTTTCGCCAAGGGAGAGAATTGTGTTCCATACTACAAAAGCCGAATCAATGTTAGAAACCCTAGATAAATATTCATCATTTAGGGTACTCTTCAAAGCATGAATGGCCTTTGCATTAGCCTCAATATTTTTGCCATTTAAACAATAAGAATCTCTAGTAGTGACAAAATAAACATGAATCCCTAAGGCATTGAGGTACAAAGACATCTTAACCTTCCAAGTTTAGATGTTAAGAATGTCAAAAGTGGGAGGTGACATGAAATCCATGGGGTGTGTACAAATATTGTGATTAGCAATAAAATGAGGATCTTTAACTCTAGGTTGTAAGACCCAAATCAAGAGCACTTGGCTCTGATACCACTTGTAATCACCTAGGGGGTGAATAGGTGATGGCTAATCTAATGGTCAATTAATGCGGAATTAAAAACTTATTATGAAAATTAAAACTTCTTAAACTAAACACCAAGAATAACACAAGAGTGTAGCCGGATTCCCCGTGAAGGGCTCTGGACTAACTCATCAAGATTCCTCTAAATAAGAGTTGAGATGCCGCGTTGGCTCTCTTGGTTGAATCTAGTGTTAGCAAACAATCCCCAAGCATATAATAATTAAGCACACAATGTATATCAAGCATATAATAATTAAGCACACAATGTATATCAAGCATATGAAGATAAACACAATATAAGCATGCAAGATATAAACAAGTAAGAGAGAGAGAGCAATCGCAAACACGGGAGATTTGTTTCGAGGTTCGAGCACACTTACTCTAGTCCCCGCCTTCAACACTATGAAGGATTTCCACTAAAATCGATCCCACCGGATCACTTGGTGCCGCAACACCTACAAGCTCTTTGGACTCTCTAGTCCCTCTCTTGTTCCCGCAAGAACACACCACAAGCCCACTAGCTCACCGAGGCCGCACCTCAAACACTGAGTTCACACACGAACTCGAAACATCGCGAACACACGCGTCTGCCTCCTCAAATACAGGAAAGAACTCTTGGTGATCTAAACACTATGATCACCAACAAACACTCTCACAATAACACTCCTATAGGATGAATATATCAATGGATAGCTCAAGTGTTTGTGGATGGAATGTGTGGTGAAAGACTCAAAAAAATCACTTTGAAAAACTCTTGATAAACTCTCCTTTTGAATGGAAGTATTTGGCTCAAATACAAGTGGAGAAAACTCTTAAAAGATGTAGGAAAAACTGATGCAAAACCACTTGAAGAATCTTAGATAAAACAGCCCCCAAAAATCCCAATTTATAGAGAAAGAAAAACTAGCCGTTGGGAGCCAAGTTGGCCTGTCGGTCGACCGCTCGGTCGACCGGCCAACGGTCAGAATTCTGACCGTTGAGCCAGCGGTCGACCGGCCAGTCGACCGTGGCAAGGATACAGAGAGCTATGCTCTCTGCCGGTCGACCGCCCGGTCGACCGGGGCCGTTTCCAGAGAGCAGCTACTCTCTGGCGGTCGACCGTGCGGTCGACCGGCCCATCCTGTGCACTTCTGTGCACGTCGGTCGACCGCTCCGGTCGACCGGTTCCTGGTCCGGTCGACCGCTCGGTCGACCGCCAGAGCCGGCAGGCCAAATTAGGGATTTAAAAGTTGGGTTTTTAATTGTCAAATAAATCCCATAAATTCACGAAAAATCTAAAAAAATAGTTTCAGTATTATACTTTGATAAACAAACATGTTTGAGTAAAATCAAGATATGTTACAAACAATTTGAACTATTTTTGTAACTTAGAAATTTTGGCTAAAAACAAAAACCGTATTTTTCCAAATTGGTTTTTCAAAACTTATTTTTCCAAAACTTCTCCAAATACAAAAACAAGATATTTTAAACACTTTGAAAGCATAGAGTGTATGGATATGATCCACTACACATATATGATGAAATATCTTTGTTTTTGACAATAAGCACTAAACATGGTTTTGGTTAAAAACACATGTATATATGAAGTCCAAAAACCAAACCGGTATTTTTCCAAAATGAAAACTCTTTTGTATTTATCCAAAGTAAAAATTCTTTTATGAAAACTCATCTAAATCAAGAGTGTGTGTGTGTATAGTATACTTGAGCAATCCACCAACTATTCTATCCTTTACATTTTAATCTAAAAACAAAATCTTAACAAAACAAACCTAGACTCAAATCTGGATCTTGAAGCCTTCACTTGTAGTCTCTTCTCCTTCTTGACTTGATCCAAACACGATCCAACGAGCTAGACTCCTTTTGAGTACGTGATGTGGTCTTGATGCACAAGCTCTTGAATCAAACCGTGCTAGCTCCAAAACTTGACTTTAAATCATTTGTTGAAGCTAAACACCAACTAAGATCTTGATCATAAATCTGAGACTAATTAAATACAAGATCATTAGTACTATAACTACATGAGTTGATCATCATCAAAACTAGAGTGATGGGCCTTTGGGCCAACAATCTCCCCCTTTTTGATGATGACAAAACTCATGAAGTTATATATGCATGGATTAAAGTAAAGCTTCAAAGAAGCTCCCCCTTAACTCATGCATAATAATAAACAAATAAATATGCAATGAAAGCTCATAAATATGTATGCAAATACAAGGAGATAAACATGCCAATCAAGCATAAAACACATCAAATTCTTTTTCTCCTATTTGTAAAATAAAATAATATGCATAAACATAAATCCTTCTCCCCCTTTATGAATAAAGCAAGGAAAACATGCATATATACTAAAATACTTCTCCCCCTTTTTGTCAATCATCAACAAAGGGGTTAAAGTAAAAACAAAACAATGTTCTCCCCTTTTTGTTAAAAATAAAAATCAACAAAGGGGTGAAATCAAATCAACCAATAAAAAGTTATATGTGATATACATTCATGAAGAGGAAGACGCTAAGTTAACTTCCCTACATATATGCATTACATGAAGAAGGGATGACAAGCCCTAACTCACATAACGCATAATATGCAATGCATACGAGGAGATGTGAAGCTCCCCCTACACACGTGTACCGCATAAAGAAGAGTAGTCAAGCTCCTCAATATAAGATACACTCAACATGAATCTATATGTAGAAGAGATGTTAAGCTCCCCTTGCATATAGGCAATAAAAATCAAAACATTTTTAAATTTTCTCATTAAAACAAAATTTTGAATTTTTCTCAATAAAACAAATTTTGAGATATCTTGGAAAATCAAATTTTAAGATAACATATAAACAAGATTTTTAAGGTAACTTGTAATCAAATTTTAAGATACCAAATGTAAATAAACAGTACAAATTTTGAGTTTTAATCAAAAAATAGAGTCATATTGATACCAATTGAAAATAAGGATTTGACTCAAGCTTAGCATAAACAAACTTTGTGCTTTAAATATGTAAATTGATTTTAACTCAAGTACAAACAAATCATATATATGTATGAAAAAGAAAATACCAATAGAAATTGATATTATGGAAATTATGAAGCATATATATATATAGGAAACAGAAAATGAGTATATACAAAAAAATATCAATTGAAATGAAGTATATAACTCATAATTTACCACCCTTTTTATGCACAAGGTAAAAGATTTTCAATAAAGCTTGCAAGGCATACTCGCCCATCCGTCCGCCCATGAAGGGGTTGGAAGGGGTTTTCAAAATAATTTTGAAAATATTTTAGCATTGAAAGTTATTACCAAATGAAGAACAATAACTAGTTAAAAGTAATTTTTGAAAAACTAGTTAAAGATCCTTCAAAAACATGAAACCAAATATATATATATCCATGAAACATACTAAATATACAAAATTCAATACTCAAGGTCCATAAAGCTCAAAATGATCATGAAATATAGTCATGAATAAACAAATAAAGTGTGAGTGCACAAAAATTACGTAATTAGCATTTTCTATGAAGATAATCAATGAAGCTCGAAACAAGCATGAATCTTATTTTTATCAAACTTGAAAAACATGAAATTTATTTTCATAAAACAAATAAACTTCTAAGTATATGTATGATTTATTCAATCCTAACAATATGCATACATATCCCAAATATAAAAAAAAAGTCTATTAATAGTATTTGCATGAAGACAAGAGACTCACGGGTATGCATGTATATTTATTAGATTTGAACAAAAAAAATACATATACATGAAGTAAAACATGAAAATAGACAAAACAAGTGTAAATGAGAGAATCATCAAAACTAGGCCATACATGTGCATATAGTGAGTACAAATGAACAATGAAGTGCAAACGTATATGAATCAAATGTTGCTCACTATTTGTACAAGTATATATCAAAGTTTTGATAAAAACTATATTTAAACTAGTATTTACCACATGAAGCCTAAAAACGTGAACATGCTAAAGAAATTATCAATGAAAAACATGTAAACTAAAGTAGGAGTTTAGAGATAGTTACCAAAAACAAAGAACTATACTCCAAATCTCCAAAACATAGTGGTTGTCCCACCAAACCTCCTTGATAGCGGTGCATCAAATGTATGTCCATCATGTCCATGTGCATCCACCACCAAGGCACCATCCCTCTCACGTTTTGTGAGAGCCCGCACCTACATCAAAAACACAAAGTGGGGATTTTAGTACCCATTTTCTTTTGGGTCCACGGGGGTTAGCATCTAATGGAACCCAAACATTTTTCTTAGCAAAATTAATAGCATTTATCTTATCATAACAATACTTTGCTAAATGGCCTTTACGGCCACAATGTGTACATTTGTACACTCTAAGATGCATATGTGTATGAGTGTGATCATGATGTGCAAAGTGTGCATATGCATGTTGTGGGTGTTGTGCATGAACATGGGGAACTTGTTTCTTTTGAAACAAGGATTCCAATCTTTTATGGTTAAATGCACATGTGCTCAAAGTTGAGCTTAAACTATCAATTTTATTGTTCAAAAATTTAATCTCATTTTGATTTATAGTGGCATGTAAAGCATGGTGAGATTGAGAATCATTATTCCTTTTCTTTTTAGAAACATTAACTTTTTCTTTTTTAACAATTTTTCTTTTTAAAGAAGTGTTTTCATGCAAAGCAACTTCTTTTTGTTTTTCCACCAAAATAATTTTATCTTTTAAAGAAGTGTTTCCTTCACAAAGTTCATTTAATTTAGAAAGGAAACATTTTCATTTTTCAAATTTTCATTTTCTTTTTCAATGCATGCAACTTTATTTTTAAAAGACCCATTTTCTTTTAAAATGCAATCAAATTTCTTTTTCAAATTCTTGTTATCTTTCTTAAGTAATTCATATTTTTCTAAGAGTTGTTGACAAAATGATGCTAGTTCATTATAAGGCATTTCAACATCCTCTTCTATCTCGGATTCGGTAGTTACCTCAAGGGGGTTATCCCCTTGGACCATGTAGCACACATTGGAAGCGTCACTTCCAACATCCGAATCGCTCTCCGCATAATATTATTCTTTTTCGCCAAGGGAGAGAATTGTGTTCCATACTACAAAAGCCGAATCAATGTTAGAAACTCTAGATAAATATTCATCATTTAGGGTACTCTTCAAAGCATGAATAGCCTTTGCATTAGCCTCAATATTTTTGCCATTTAAACAATAAGAATCTCTAGTAGTGGCAAAATAAACATGAATCCCTAAGGCTTTGAGGTACAAAGACATCTTAACCTTTCAAGTTTGGATGTTAAGAATGTCAAAAGTGGGAGGTGACATGAAATCCATGGTGTGTGTACAAATACTGTGATTAGCAATAAAATGAGGATCTTTAACTCTAGGTTGTAAGACCCAAATCAAGAGCACTTGGCTCTGATACCACTTGTAATCACCTAGGGGGTGAATAGGTGATGGCTAATCTAATGGTCAATTAATGCGGAATTAAAAACTTATTATGCAAATTAAAACTTCTTAAACTAAACACCAAGAATAACACAAAAGTGTAGCCGGATTCCCCGTGAAGGGCTCTGGACTAACTCCTCAAGATTCCTCTAAATAAGAGTTGAGGTGCCGCATTAGCTCTCTTGATTGAATACTAGTGTTAGCAAACAATCCCCAAGCATATAACAATTAAGCACACAATGTATATCAAGCATATAAAGATAAACACAATATAAGCATGTAAGATATAAACAAGTAAGAGATAGAGAGAGAGCAATCGCAAACACTGGAGATTTGTTTCGAGGTTCGAGCACACTTGCTCTACGTCCCCGCCTTCAACACTATGAAGGTTTCCATTAAAATCGATCCCACCGGATCACTTGGTGCCGCAACACCTACAAGCTCTTTGGACTCTCTGGTCCTTCTCTTGTTCTCGCAAGAACACACCGCAAGCCCACTAGCTCGCCGAGGCCGCACCTCAAACACCGAGTTCACACACGAACTCGAAACACCGCAAACACACGCGTCCGCCTCCTCAAATACAAGAAAGAACTCTTGGTGATCTAAACACTATGATCACCAATAAACACTCTCACAATAACACTCCTATAGGATGAATATATCAATGGATAGCTCAATTGTTTGTGAGAAAAACAAGGATGGAATTTGTGGTGAAAAACTCAAAGAAATTACTTTGAAAAACTCTTGATAAACTCTCCTTTTGAATGAAAGTATTTGGCTCAAATACAAGTAGAGAAAACTCTTAAAAGATGTAGGAAAAACTGGTGCAAAACCACTTGAAATCTTAGATAAAACAGCCCCCAAAAACCCCAATTTATAGAGCTAGAAAAACTAGCCGTTGGGAGCCAGGTTGGCCTGTCGGTCGACCGCCCGGTCGACCGGCCAACGGTCAGAATTCTGACCGTTGAGCCAGCGGTCGACCGGTCGGTCGACCGTGGCAAGGATACAGAGAGCTATGCTCTCTGCCGGTCGACCGCCCGGTCGACCGGGGCCGTTTCCAGAGAGCAGCTACTCTTTGGCGGTCGACCGTGCGGTCGACTAGCCCATCCTGTGCACTTCTGTGCACGTCGGTCGACCGGCTCCTGGTCCGATCGACCGGTCGGTCGACGGCTAGAGCCTGGCAGGCCAAATTAGGGATTAAAAGTTGGGTTTTTAATTGTCAAATAAATCCCATAAATTCACGAAAAATCTACAAAAATAGTTTTAGTATTATACTTTGATAAACAAACATATTTGAGGAAAATCAAGACATGTTACAAACAATTTGAACTATTTTTGTAACTTAGAAATTTTGGCTAAAAACAAAAACCGTATTTTTCCAAATTGATTTTTCAAAACTTATTTTTCAAAAATTCTCCAAATACAAAAACAAGATATTTTAAACACTTTGAAAGCATAGAGTGTATGGATATGATCCACTACACATATATGATGAAATATCTATGTTTTTGACAATAAGCACTAAACATGGTTTTGGTTAAAAACACATGTATCTATGAAGTCCAAAAACCAAACCGGTATTTTTTCAAAATGAAAACTCTTTTGTATTTATCCAAAGTAAAAATTCTTTTATGAAAACTCATCTAAATCAAGAGTGTGTGTGTATAGTATACTTGAGCAATCCACCAACTATTCTATCCTTTACATTTTAATCTAAAAGTAAAATCTTAACAAAATAAACCTAGACTCAAATCTTGATCTTGAAGCCTTCACTTGTAGTCTTCTTCTCCTTCTTAACTTGGTCCAAACACGATCCAATAAGCTAGACTCCTCTTGAGTACTTGATGTGGTCTTGATGCACAAGCTCTTGAATCAAACCGTGCTAGCTCCAAAACTTGACTTTAAATCCTTGAAGCTAAACATCAACTAAGATCTTGATCATAAATCTGAGACTAATTAAACACAAGATCATTAGTACTATAACTACATGAGTTGATCAACATCAAAACTAGAGTGATGGGCCTTTGGGCCAACAATACCATGTTAGATGTGAAGTAATATAAAGTAAAATAGTAGAAAGAAGTACATGAAAGTAGTGCTTGGCCAGATTGAATACGATAAAGAAAAGTGAGAATCCTCCATTGATTATCACCTTCAATATAAGCTTCTTGAAGAAAAGATTACATAGTTTTACTCTACAGTACTCTTCCTCTCTTTTAATCATGTAACTCTCTCTAACCTATATGAAAAAATAAAAATAAAAATAAAAATTACATTGAAGAAGAAAAGAAAAGAAAAACCTAAACTAAAACTCTCTCTGAGATGGTGCCCCTCTGCCTTCGAGGTATGAGGTATTTATAGGGAAGAATTAGGAGGATAGGGAGCATATGAAGATAGGGAGAGCTGGCTATTTCTGAATTTGAATCCTCTATTTATCTCTAAACTTGATTTGATTTATCCACAATTTTATGTAGAAATTCAATTCTGATCTGCAGCTTGTTATCATGTTGATTACTGAATATGACTTATCCAATAACTGCATTGAAAAAAGTGATCAACATAATAATTGTATTCATTTAAGTCTTATTTCTAGATCACCTTGAATCATCAGATTTGAGTTTTCATAGCAAAAGTTATGATTAAAATACTAAAGAGTGTCTAGTCTAAATCCGAGTCTAAATTGATTTAAAACTCCAAATTCACTTGGATTTTCCTCCTTATCTCCAAATATGATTAATTCAGCTCATCCGTTGATCTTCTCTCTATCCATTTATCCTCTTGAATTTTCAATTTGTCTTCTAGAATTGATTAGATATTCATATATCTTCAGCGAAACTGATAGGGTCTTCAAATAATCTATTTTTTTCTTGAAATTAGATGATATTATCTTATCTAATATATTTATTTTTCAGATATGATAGCTTTTAGAACTTTGGATTTGAATTGATCTCCTTTCTTTTGAATTTTTTTGGATTTAATTGGATAAATCTGTCAATCTCTCTCTTTTCTTTCTTAATTACCCTACATGCCACTGGACATGAAAGTATATTAATAGTAGAGTTTTATTTAAATATAAATGCAAAAATATGACATATATGATATGAAAACATATAATGCATGTGTATAATCACTCGTCATTCAATTGAAGAGAATTGACAAGTTGAAAAAATTTATCCGTTGGGGATATTGACAAAAATCACTGTTAGAGGTATAATATTAACTTAACAGCAGGGTATACCAGAGGTATAATGTTAACATGATAAGTTAGATCTGTGATTATTTCTCTGGGGAAACAATTACAACTTTTTATGGTCTTCCCATTCCATGACGGGAATTGGTAAGGGATTTTGGAGAGGAAGGCGAGATCAGATCCCTCAGGATATTTAGCAAATTCTCAGTTATTAACGGATTTGGTATGCCTTTATTAACTACCGTTTGAGTTGGGCTAGTCATGTTATTCCCCTCAGCATGATGAGTTGTTGAGGATTTTTCATTTGGTTTAAATGCCAATTGCTTCCTGTCTTCAGGCATCGGAGGCAACTGATGTAGTATAGTGTGCCTCTTGTAAATAAGTTGGGGGCACAGAGGTAGATTTGAATATCCAAGGGTTTTGTCTAGAGATTAACGTTCCTCGTAGAGTCTTCTTTGATCCTTATTTGGTCATCACACTTTGATATGAATGTAGAAATAATGAAAAGGTTCTGCAAAGATGATTCACGAACCTTCTTCAATGAGTTTAGCTTGATAAGCTATCAGATAAACTCATTTGATTCTCCATCTGATTGGTCGGACCCTTTGTTGTTGAGTTGAACTTTGATCGATCAAACAGGAGCAGGGAGGTATGCTACCATTACATATAGGAAAGTTAGGCATACTCGACTTCAAAATATGACCTATACTTCTAAGTTGAAGATAGTGCATGTCTATATACTAGATAAAAGTGACAAGGCTAAAAAATTGATATTTTGCCTTTGTCTTTTCTTTAATATTAACATCATGCATCATAATGTCACCACTGTTCGGTCGATTAGGCGTCAATCGACCATGTTGTGATTCGGTGAGGGCGGAAGCTCTTCTTTAGCGCTCTTCTAAACATCTTAGATCTCGAACCCTAATTCATCTGATTGATAGGATGGAGCTTCAATCAGAGCTGTAGCGTTAACCTGATTAAGAGAAAAGTGACAAAACTAAAATTGAAGTTTCTAACTTTGTCTCTTTAATATTAACATCATGCATCACGATGTCAACAATGTTCGGTCGGCTCGGCGTCGACTGACTGTAATGTGATCCGTTGAATAAGGAAGTTTTTCTTTGGCGCTCTTTCAAACATCTTGGATCTCAAACCCTAATCCATCTGATTGATAGGGTGAAGCTTCGATCAGAGGTATAGTGTTAACTTGATCACAAGAAGAACAAAGCTAAAATCGAAGTTTTTAACTTTGTTTCTTCAAGAATAGTATTTCTTTAAGAATCTATTGTTGATCGGCATCATTACTGTATCACTGTCTGGAGTTATAAGGCGATATGCTCCATTTGAATAGACTGACTCTATCACAAATGGTCCTTCCCATTTAGGTTGAAATTTTCCTTTTATCTTATATGTGTCATAACCATAGGTCTTCTGATGACTAAGACAAGGTTGCCTTTCTTGAAAATCTGTTCTCTGACTTTCTTATTAAAAGCCCTGAAAATTTGGACTTGATAGAGCTCAGTTTACTGTTGGGCTTGCAGACATTTGTCATCTAAAGCTTCCAACTCTTCGAGGCGCAATCGATGCTTCTCTTCATCCGTCATTCTGGTTGTCAAAGCAACTCAGAGGGATGGGATTTGGATTTTCAGTGGAAGTACATCTTCATATCCGTACACTAAGAAAAATTGTGTGGCCTTTGTCGGAGTTCTCATCATCGTGCGGGAAGCCCATAAGCATTTGCCTAATTTGTCATCCTAGTCACGTTGGTTTTTTGAGACAAACTTCTTGAGTAGCTTTCCAATAGTCTTGTTGAAGGCTTCTGAAAGATCGTTGGCAGCTGGATAGTATGCCGTTGATGACACACTTTGGATGTTGAATTTATTATAGAAACTCTGGAATGCTTGGCTGTTGGGGTCTATTATTGTGGACAATTCGTCAGGGTACATCGAAGTGGTAGAGTACGTGATGACTGATGAACTTGATCACGTTTGATGCCTTTACTTCCTTCAGGGGAACGACTTCTGCCCATTTAAAGAAGTAATCAGTTATGGCCAAGATGAAACGATATCCTTTGGATGTTGGAAGGCTGATGGGTCCGTTGACATCCATCCCCCACATCGCAAATGACCATGAAAAAGACGTTGGATGAAGATGTCCTAGTGCTTGATAGATGAAATCATTGTGGATCTGACAAGCATGGCATTGCTTAGCGAAGGCGATGGCGTCAAGGATCATCTTTGGCCAATAATAGCCAAGTCTTCTAAGTCGATCTTCGAGCGTAGGTCTGGGTTGGTGAGCTCCACACATACCGTCATGAGCTTTTTTGAGTGTCTCTTATACCTCTTTGTGTGAAAAGCATCGGAGTAAGATTCCGTCGTTTGATCGGCGATACAATGTGTTGGCCCAAAGGCCCATCGCTCTAGTTTTGATGATGATTAACTCATGTAGTTATAGTACTAATGATCTTGTGTTTAATTAATCTCAGATATTTAATCAAGATCTTAGTAGGTGATTAGCTTCAACAAAGGAGTTTTTGGAGCTAACACAAGTGGATTCAAGAGCTCGCGTGTCAAGATCGTATATTGCACTCGGTTGGAGTCAAGCTCGTTGGATCGCGTTTAGATCGAGTCGGCTTGGAGACAAGAAGATTTCGGTTTGTTTAGTTTATGTTTAGATCTTGTGTAAAGATAGATAGTATTGATATGCTCAAGTTCATATACACACTCAAGTTTAATTTTATTGGTTTTCAGTTTAACCGGTTTTGGATTTCATATCAAAAACATAGATATGTATCTTATATGTATATTGGATTCTATCCATATACAATATGCTTCAAATTTGTTTCAATTTCTTGTTTTGTATTTATACAAGTTTTGGAGAAAACGGTTTTTCAATTCAAAATCCAAGTTTTGAAAAATACAGATTTTGTGTTTAGGCCAAAATTCAATATCACAAAAATGGTTCAAATATTTTGTAATATGTGTTGAATTTTAGTCACACATATTTGTTATTCATAGATCTTACAAAAACTTATTTTTGTAGAATTTATGTGATTTTATAGAAGTTAAAAAGATTAAGTTTTAATCCCTATAATTTGTTTGACCAAGCTTTCTGCCGTTCGACTGGACGGTCGATCGAGTCAGAAGTCGGTTGACCGATGTGCACAAACGTGCATAGCTAGTTTTGCCTTGAGGGCCGGTTGACCAGGCGGTCTACCGTCCAGAGAGCTCTGCTCTCTGGATCTGGCCCCGGTCGACCGGGCGGTCGACCGGCCAGAGAGCTCTGCTCTCTGGATCCGGCCCCGATCGACCGGGCGGTCGACCAGTGGCTCAAGGGTCAGAAATGTGATCGTTGGCCGGTCGACTGGGCGGTCGACCGAAAGGTCATTTTTGACCTTTCCAGACTGCCAACGGGCAGATTTTTGAGAGGCTATATATATGCCTTCTGTTGAGCTGATTTCACCAAGATTTGAGAAGAGAAATTTTCTATCTTTCAAGAGTTTTTCAGCAAGAGTTTTTGTGGTTAAAAGATTTATTTTATTTATTTTCAAGGATTGGAAAAATCAAAAGAAAAATAGAGTATTTGGGATATTAGTTTTGATCTTCATTTCTATCTTATTCTAGTTGTTTTCCAAGTATTTTTCTTTGTGATTTGTTTTCCAAACACCTTGTATTCTCACACTTGAGCTATCATCTCTATCCTATCTATAGGATCTTTATTTTGTGGGAAAATTGATTTGTGGTTTGTTAAGACTACCAAGTGTTGTAATCCTCATTGCTTTGTGTTATCCCTCTTGTGTAGAGGTGATTGTGGAGGAGTTTGGGTTTGTTGGTATCCCTCTAAGTGTAGAGGTTTGTTGTTTGGCTTAGTGCCTTATCCCTCTAAGTGTAGAGGTGATTGTTGTTGTGCCTAGCCTCTTGTGTAGAGGTTGTTTGTTGGAGAGAGGAGTTGTGTACTCCTATATTGTATTTGCCAAATCCTCAGTGGCGGTTCCCTGTGTGGGAAGTCCTGTGTGGACGTATAGTGAACATCCTTCTGTGTAAAGGCGGGGACGCAGAGCAGTGGCTCGAGCCTCGAAACACATCTCGGTGTTTGCGATTGATCCACTATCTTTAAACTCTCTTTTATACCTTGCATTGTTTCATATTGTTCATATTATACATATATACTTGGTATTGTTTGTGTGTGCCCATACTTGTGTTGAACCAAGAGAACTTCAAATAGCACCTCAACTCTTATTTAGAGGAATCTAGAGGAATTAGTCCAGAGCCTTTCACCGGGAATTCAGCTACACTCTTTGGTTACACATAGTGTGTTGCAATTAGTTTTTAATTATGCATTATTTGTCATTAGATTAGCCATACACCTATTTACCCCCTCTCTAGGTGTATTTTCACAATGTTCACATGATTGCATTATAGTAGAATCAAGGCGCTTTCCTTCTGATGGCATCTGCCTCCTTAGGGTCGTCAGTCAATATGTCGTATAAGACAAAGTCAATGTAAGAGAATCACCAATCTCTAGGTTCGAGACTTGTCGAAGTCTCAAGACCTCTTTAACTTGAAGGCCTCTTCTTCGAGTTTTATTGTCTTCAAGGGCGAATTTACAATAGTACAAGTCACGAATGTAGATAAGCACTCTCTCTATAACTCCGGCTGGAAGGGCCAATGAAGCAGCGAGAGAAACCAATATATCAGCATGCGCATTATGCTGACGCGGTACATGGTCAATGTAGAAGTTTTTAAACTTCTCTACCATGTCAATGGTTGCATTGTTATAAGGCACCAAGTCTTCATGCCGGACTTCGTACTCCTTATGAACCTGATTGACGATGAGCTTTGAGTCACCATATACTTCGAGATTTTCGACTCCAATCACTTCAGCAAATTGCATCCCAATAAAGAGAGTGTTGTATTCTGAAATATTGTTGGAACATGGCTCATTAATGAGAATGCATGAGAGATCACGTAATTATGAGGGAAAATAAGTACTTCCCCACACCTGCAATGATATTTCCCTCAGGACTTGTCCTTGATGCTCCATCGAAGAATAGTTGCCATACTTGTTCTTCTAAGGAGAGGTTGATCAAGTTAACTTCTACAATCTCATCTGAAAGACCGTCATAAAATTTTGAAGTTCCTGGAACTGGATGATCGGTCTGGAAATCTGCCACAGCATGATCTTTGATTGCCTTTTGTGGCATGAATTACATCTCCTATCGTGAGAGCAATATGGCCCATTTCGCAAATCTGTAATTCAGCGAATATGGTCTTGTCATAAGCAATCGCAAGGGATTAACTCTAAAAATGACTTAAATGCGTTGTCCCATAAGGTAGTGTCGCATCTTCTGGATGGCGAAGCTAACGCTAAACATTCCTTCTCGATTGGGTTATAAAGTGCTCTGCCTCAATCATTATTCTACTTAAATAGTAGATTGCTTGTTCATGGTTTTGATCATTGTTTTGAGCTAGTAAAGCTCCCAAGGAATGATTCATAGCTCGAACATACAACGGGAAAGGTTTTCCTGATACTGGAGCTACCAGAGCGGGTGTGTATGTGAGATACTCTTTGATCTCTTGGAATGCTTCTTGGCAAGCATTGTCCCAAACAAATATGACTCCCTTCATTATTAGCTTGGTGAAGGGTTGGAAACGTCCTAAAAGATTCAATATAAATCTCTGAATATATGCCAATCGTCCTTGTAAGCCTCTGAGTTTGTAAGATTTCTCGGAGGTCGCATCTCTTGGATGGCATGGACTTTCTCTGGATCCAGGTGAATTCCTTTAGATGTAACAATAAATTCAAGAAATTTTCCACTGGCTACCCCCAGAAAGGACTTGAATAGGTTCATCTTCAACTGGTGAGCATGCATGATGTCGAACACTCTTTTCAGGTCTGCGAGATGATCGCCTTTATCACGGCTGTTCACAGCGATATCATCGACGTAGCATTTTATGGTCTTACGTATATGCTCATGGAAGATTGCATTCGTGGTGCGTTGATAAGTTGCACCAGCATTCTTCAAGCCAAAGGGCATTACTGTATAACAGTATACTTCCAAAGGCATCATGAAAGATCTGTGCTTTTTATTTCAGGGTACATCTTTATTTGATTATACCCTGAGAAGCCATCTATGAAAGACATGCTCTCAAAATCGCATGTATTCTCAATCATAACACCCATGATCGGGAGAGAAAATTCATCTTTTGGACAAGCAGCATTTAGATTGCGGTAGTCGATGTAAATCTGGATCTTTCTATTCTTATTGGGACGGGAACTATGTTGGCCACCCAATCAAGATGTTGCTCTTCCCTGATGAAACTTGAGTCTATGAGCTTCTTGACTTCTGATTTGGTTGTTTCCATGATCTGAGGATGGAACCGTCATTGTTATTGACTGGCTTGGCGTCCAGGTTGATGTTGAGACAATACATAGCAATCTGGGGATCGAGCCCAGGCATGTCCTTATAATTTCAAGTGAAGACATCTTTATACTCTCGTATGAGATATATTAAGTCTTCTTTCTCGGCAAGCGACAAGCTCTTGCTTATGAAAATGGGCTAAGGTTAGCCTTATCTCCAAGGTTTATCTGAGTCACTTTATCCTCAGTGGGTGATTCGCGTAGTTCAAAGCGTATATCCCAAAGAGTATTTAAGTGTTTAATCCATAGATTAGAGTACTGATTGGATCAATTCTTCAGATTTAAAAGTATCTTCTCTGTTATCTTCTAAATGGCTGGTTGATACCATATTCACTGAGAGACTTCCAAAGATATCGCCGATACTGACATCTGAGTCCTATGGCGATGTTACTGATGAGATGTCCTGATAGACCTCTTCTTCAGATTCGAAATCTGATAAGACTGGCGTAGATACATAATCAAATCCTCTTAAGGTCTTATGATAGTAATCGGGTTTTATCTTTTGGTAGAAATGAACAAAGCAATGCTCGCTTTCCTTTTCCGAAATGAAGGCTTGATTCCTTGGTAAAATCATACCCCATTTTTTCTATCATATGACATGACTTTTGTCCATGGAAGAATTGTGGAGACTCAGAATTACCCCCGAGCTTTCACAAGCTATGGGCTCAGACTCGATTCTTCCAAATAGAATTGGCTTTTGACCTTTTCGCTTGGCTGGTACTTCAAAGAATGCTTTGCGTGCATCTCCGATCTTTTCACGTACCATAAGGGATGACTTTATTTGTGCACGCAATGGTGTCAGAGCATTTATTGCTGATCAAGGGTCATTGTCTACATCAGTGCTAGTGTCTGACGGTACCGAATCAGAAGCATAGGAAGAAAAATAAGCCAAATCTAAATTTTTATTGATAAACTACTCGCCTTCAACATTAGCAATGGTATTGAAATTGAGCTTATCAATACTCATTACAAAGGGATTTATTTCCCAGCGACACTCTTCATCTTCTGGCTCTGTATCAGCTCCGTTGTCAGAGTTAAATTTTTTTGGGTACGGATTCTCATCAGTCTCAAGAGAATCTTAATAGAGGTTTCAGTGAAGTAATTCTCAACTTCCTTAAATGGATGCCTTTCGGTAATAAACATTTTCACTTTTTCATCTTCATTAACATATTTTATTACTTGATGAAGAGTGGATGAGACGATGGAGTTGCGGTGAATCAAAGGTCATCCCAGCAGTATGTTGTACGAGATGTTGGCGTCAATGTCATAACATGTCACCTCGAATCTCAGGTCCCCAATTTGACACCTGAGTTTGATTTTCCCCATTGGGCATGTGCCATTATCGTTGAAGCCATAAATTGTTGTCTGAGTGGCATTTAATCCGTAGGTGGGGATTCACAAATGCTGCATGATCTTACGGGGCATAATGCTTAATACGGATCCCGCATCAACCTGAATACGACTCACTTTAGATGATCTAATATACCCTGTATAATATAGGGCCTATCATCTTTCCTTTTAACTTGCATGTCTTCTGGGTGAAGGTAATGTAGGAAAACTGTTTCAAGGTATGTTGGCAATGGTTATCATCTTCCTCTCTGTATATAGCAGGGATCTGGGTCATGAAAACCTTTGCATCTACTAATGCTTCTCTTAGGGCTTCTCATGTAGACTTAGAAAGCCTCAGGAGCTCATAAAGAGTGATTCGAGCAGATATGTTGGCTAGTTGAGCCATGACATCAAAACGAAAGGGAGTTGATGGTCCCATACTGCCTTTTTGGAGAGCTTTAACATAACGAAACTCTTTTTTTTTAACATAACGAAACTCTTTCTATTTTTTCACAGATGATTTCGTAGACTGCTCGATTGTCTCCTCAGCTGGCTGGGGGGAGTCTACCATTGGCTCGCCATACTGTTTCAAGTATTGCTTGCCAGATCAAGTCTTTGACGTGGGAAGTGTGCCTGTGTCAGCAACAAAGGTTGACTCATCTTCTCCTGAACTAGTGAGGGAGACGGCATCTTCTTCGGTCTCTCTTGTAGAGATACCCACTATTTTTTATCAAAAGTATATTGCTATTCATGGGAAACTTACAAAAAAAAAGTGGAGAAGCGAAATTACAAGTAATTAGATGGAAAATTACAGGTAAATCTCCTCCGAGATTTCTTAGATCTCTTCAAAGACAACTTTGGCTTACTGTCTGCTTCACTGGATCAGTAAAGTCCAAGTCGATGCCTTGTGCCTGGTCGTAAGCTTGTCTTCTACCTATCTTTTATAAATGTCGATAAGTTAGACGTCATTCGGACTGTTTGAAGATAATGTCAGAGTTTTGTCTTTTTAGAATGTCAACAAGACCCCCTTCAAAGTTTTCATAAATCTATAATGGATTGGCTCAGATTTTGAAATACTTTGAACTGCTTCAGTTGATAATCAATAGTATATGGATGTGAACATCACCTTGGTGGTTGAGTTCAACTTTATCTTTAGCTCCGCTTTCAGGTTGGACTAGGTTCGCCAAGGAACTACAATAATTCGCTTCCGTGTAGCTTCGCACTTCTAGGTAGCTTCGCCTTTGAGTTTTCCGAAGTAGCTTCGCTTCCAAACAGAATTAGAATATCAGTGCTCTGTTAGCGCTAGCCTTGCGCTCGCTATGATAGAACGATGCTCCATTCCCCGAGGCTAATCGCCTTTGTGAGATACGAGAGGGATTGCTCCCTTTTTCAAGGTTTGAATAATTTCACCTACATTTACGAGGGACAATATTCCCTTTTCTGAAGTTTGATTAACTTCATACGTATTTTACAAGAAGGACTATTCCCTTTCTCGAGGCTAAGCATTTAAATGCTTTAACTTTGCCCGCGCTTCTAGGCTTGAAGTGGCAATGACGTGGTCAGGATATGAGGCCTATAAATAGGACTTTTGTAGTCTTTCTCAGAGAAAAATACTTTTCTCTTTCTGAAAAGTTTGTTCATGATATCTCCTCATTGCCCAGGTAAGGAGACTGAGGTCCCTGAAGTAAGGGGACGCTCAATCTGGTCATTACCTGATCAAGCCCTGGTGAGTCTCAGTCATCCAGAGACTTTACCAATAAACTAGTGACTTCAGAGAGTTTATCTCTCTTAATTTTCTTAGCTTTACCAGCTATTTTAGGAATTGAATTCCCTTAGTCTCTGCACTTGGCTAATCTTTGGAGAAGGGTTTCAGCCCTTCTTTAGGCTTCCTGGCGAAGCTAATATTTTGCCTAATTAGGCAAAGAATTTTTCTAGGCGAAGCTCCTACCTTGGCCTGCTAAACCTGTCATATAGGCGAGGGCCAGGTCTTACCTTTTCTAGACCAGTTTTAGCTTCGTCATACAGGCGAGGCTAGGACTTGGCCTCTTTGAGGTTGAGCCAGTCTTGCCATATAGGTGGGGCTAAGATTGTGCCCTTTCTGGGCCAGTCTAGCCTGGCCATATAGGCGAGGCTATCCTCAGCCTATTTCGAGGCATCAGTGCCTTTTGAGCTTTCGAACATTTTGCCTCTGTATAATCTGACATCTGGCCTCAGGATATAGCTGGGCTGGATCCAGATCAGCTCCACTCAGGGCAAAAAATATTCTGATTTAGCATCTTCCTTTTCGCTTAATGTTAACTTTTTTTTTGTTGTGTTGCAGTTCACTGTGCTCCCAAACTTTTCAACCTGATAAAGGAGGACAAAAGTATGCATCTTCATTCTCAAGTTCAGGCTTCGATCATAAGTAGGAGGAATATACTAGAGCAGCTGATGCCAACTCTAGGAGAAAGCCAGCGGTCGCCTATCCACGAGCTCCACTTAGCTGTAGATTTGTGCTGTATCATTTTTACTAATATCTCACTTTTGCTGGGTCTCTGCACAAGATATAGGAAAGAGATGCCACCAGTAAGGTCTCGAATCCTTCCTTTGCTAATTTTGATTAAGGAAGATCTAGCTTTCTGGTGGCAACCAATCCTTTGCCAATTTTAATCAAAGAAGATCCAGCTCCTGGTAGCAAAATCTACCATTAAGTAAAGGATTACGGCCTTGCGAAAGAGGAAAACCTTTTTGCATCCAGTTGGTTTAGCGAACTTGGGACAACTTATCATCCTGAAAGTAGATAGAACCAACTTGTATGCCTTTCGAGTAGAGACTCAACTGTATGAAAGACAGTTTTGGTTTATGATCAATGTATCTTCCCTTCTAAATTAATAAAATTTAGTCTTTATTTGCTTTAATCCATGTCTTTCACTTTGAACTTCGAAAGAAACTGGAATGGACTGGCTTGGGTTGGGAGAAGTCCATTGGGTGCAGCCAAAAAGGAAAGAGAAGCTCTTAGTGGAGCTAAACTAGTGCTTTCAGCGAAGTTGGAAATGAGCTCTCAGCGGAGCTAATATCGATTTTCAGTGAAGTTGGAAATGAGCTCTCAGCAGAGCTAATATCAATTTTCAGTGAAGTTATTCAGGCTGCGCGAAGTCAGCAGTAAGCTCACAACAGAGTTAACCGAGCGTCGCGTGAAGTCAACAGTGAATTCACAGCGATGAGCCCTCAGTGGAGCTAAAGCAAGGCTTCTCAAAGAAGACACTTGGGCGCCATTTCAAATTAATTTGAAATGACCGCTTGCGCTCCTTTTGAGGAGGCGAAGCTAGACAATTTCATGTCTATAAAAGCCCGGTGAGTTGAAAGAGAGAACTACATTCTCTTAAAAACACTTCAAATTTTCAGAGAACAAATCGCTTTCTTCTTCTTCTCCTTCGTTCTAGACTTGTCGAACTTTTCCACCGTTCTTGATGGCCCCCAAACGCCGCGCAGGCAAAGAGACAGCGACCTCTGCTACGAAGGCGCCATCTCCTCCTTTGATCATCGAACGCCCCATAGCGGGTAGGGAACCTTTCCCTTTTTAGAGAGTTTTCCTCTCTTTTTTGAAGCCATCTACGGGCTATTTCATGGTGAATTCGGAGTGATTCACCATGATCCAGTGATCTCATGGAACTATACTCCCTTAATTTAATCCCACTTAGTTTTTAGGGGATTTAATTCCCCTTTAATTTCGCGATTTGAAATTAGAAACCAAATGGTTTCTTTTCCAAGCTTCTATGCGAAGCTAGCACTTAGGGCATTCTTTGCATTCTGTTAAGTGATAGAATGTGAAATTAAGCTTCTAAAGCGAAGTTAACTTGGAGGACTTGAGCCCTTTGTGGCCGCTTTAGGAACAAGCGACTTTTCCGTGAAACTAGCCCTTAGGGCTTTCTGCATTCTGTCAAGTAACAGAATGCGAAGTTAAGCTTCTGACATGAAGCTAAGCTTTTTAACGCGAAGCTAATCACTTAGTGATCGGCTGCATTCTGCCTTCGTGTAGAGTGTGAGCTGAGCTTTGGGCAAAGCTAACGCTAGGCTAGCTTCGCTCGGAGAGCGAAGTTATGCCTTAGTAACTTTTTTTTGCTTTAGCTTCTATTTTCTTTAGTTAATGGACTAATATAATTTATTCTTTTTTCTTTGCAGTGCACTATACCCCTGGGCCTTTGAACAACCTTTTTGGGTTGGCTAGGGGTTTGGATGGTAATATCAGCCTACAATTCCAGGGGCAAGCTTCGTTGTTCAATGAGCGGAGCACTCCTGGCTGTGATGCCCTAATCTACACCGGAGATCAGCGTACTATGAGGAGTATCCTGACTACTGCTCCTCTCGAGGACTGTGACCGAAAGATTTACCTGAAGCCCAACTTCATGTTTGGGGACGCAGCACCTGACACCGATCATCATCTACTGGTGGGGGAAGGGCAGTGGATCTTTAATCTGAATGGAGAGAAGTATCACCTCTCATCTAGCAAGCGCCATTTCTCATTATCCTTCTTTCAATGCGTGACGAGACCTCAGAAGATGAAATGGCATGTGACCCGGACTACCTACTGAGTCCATGTGGGTATCTTGATAGCTGCTTCTCCTGGCTATATAAGGGCAGGTCTCCCTCACTGCATACTGGGTCTTCACCCCGAAAACGTTCTTCAAGACATCCCGATGGGGGAAAATCCAGCTATGGCTCAAACCTTTGGAAATCAGTTCTTTAGGGTCAATGACAACTACCCAGCTACTGATTTTAGGACCGCAGGCTGGATTCATCCTCCCAAGGCCTGGTGGAGGGATTTAACCTAATATGTCTTGGCCCATTTCAAGGAGGATTTGGAGAGGCTGGGACTCTATGAGGCTGTCAGAGCAACCTGCTATGGCATCTAGATGAGCGTAGCGAACTTCTACGCCATCTTCGAGTTATACTACCCAGCTATAGTGACTTTCTTTACCCCTGTAGGTGAATTGGGTATGGCTTTATATGAGATGTGGGAAGTCTCTACTTTGCCAATGGGTTATCTCCCGTATGAAGAATACTTCTCATGCGAAGTGGAATTGGCGCTTTTGGAAAAATAGGAGCCGCTTTGTTCGAGACTTATTGAGAGTTGATGTGCCATTTCTACATCTGCTCGAGCATGCATGGCAATCATAAGGGAGCTTCGAGCAGTTCGAAGAGCTGGGGGAATTATCTATTCCCCAACCTGGAGGATGCCCTAGAAGCGGCTCACTATGGGGTTGCGGACGAGGAAATCTTCCGGAGGATGAAGGAGCATACCCAGGGGGACATTATTCTGGAAGAAGATGATAGCATCTATGAGAAGGGTGACATTCTCAGGAACTTTCATCATCATGCTCGTCAACCAATATCCTAGAAGGCGCTTTTGGCCGGGTTTTTATCAGTTTGGTTGAAGAGATGTGTGGTGCCATCTCCTTCTAGTGATGTCGTCCTTCCCACTGTCTTATTATCGGCTATTCGTCTGGTACACGGTCGCTCTCGTGGACTTCTTTCGATGATGGTGTACTGTATTCAGCGAAGTCTTCGTGCATTGACGAAGGCTTTCTGCAGACCACCGACAACGAAGAGGGGATAAGGGACGATCTTACCTCGTGACGGACTGAACCCTATGATTGCCATATACTTACTTGATGGTATGGTTCGTTCACTTTCCAGCTATTATTCAAGCTGGTGAAGAGCCTCCAGAGGGTGTTCGGGTGGCGCACCTTCGCCAATTTGAGGGATCCCCATGGTCACGGACGTACGTGGTTGCGGTCCGCAAGCGGTTATATCGGCACGACGTGTATAGTCTCTTCCGGTGCTTCCCCTTCATTCGCGATGTGGGATACGGCAAGGAATTCAAGGATGTCGGGGATGGAAAGACATCGTTAAGCCGAGGAATCTTCGAATGGCTGGTCAGCATTCCGGCTTCTCACTTGGTGTACATGAGCGAGGATACCTGCTATTTGGAGCCGTACATCCCCAGCCGGTTTGCTCGTCAGTTCGGGTATGACCAACTTTATGTTGGTAATCCGAACACTAACCTGGCTTTCATGGGGAGCCTAATTGACGGTGCTCGCGCTTGGCGGTACTTCATTGCTGGTTGTACCGAGGACGACTGTGCATGCCATTGAGGACCCCAAACCTACTGATGACTTTGGGGTTCTGTCAATGGTACAGAACTTCAAGCTCCGCGCCAACCGGATTTTCTATTAATTCCTTTGGCTTGAAGTGGATCTCCCAGAGGCTGAAGCAGAAAGTCACCGAGAAGGGTAAGGGCAAAAGAGTCTGGGTGCCAGGCATTCTAGAGTTTATTGTCACCGCTGACAGTGAGGCTTCGGACGCCGAAAGCCCTCGCTTTGAAGAAGTTGCAGGTGCTAAGGCTCCAGCAGATGCTCCTAGTGGGGTAGGCACAACCCCTATGGAAGAAGTGGAAGTAGAGGAGGTGGAAGAAGAAGATCCTGACGTCCACTTCAAGCAGAAGCGGCCAGGTGGATCTCGTAGGAAGAGGTGGTGAAGAAGCCTCGTCGCTACACCCCCACTATTATTACAGAGGGTGAATCAGCTGTGGTCCCTTCTCCTTCTGCCCCGTTAGTTATTAAACTATCAGCACAGAAACAAACAACTGATAAAGCTATTCCGGCCTAGGTAAGTCCAGTTCCATTTTTGCAACACGTATATATACACATGTATACACATATATCTTTTTTTTATCTCATGCAGCTCACTCGTTTAACTTGTGATTCAGGAACCAAAGCAACAGGGGGGTTATTATGATCCTCTGTTTACCTATAAGGAGGGCGACGAGGTTAGCTATTTTGTCATTTCTAAAGACTCCAAGGGTGAGGAAGCTGGTGTCGGTCCTTCAGGTGTCGGTGCCTCAAAAGAGAGCCCAACGGCCTCAAGCTCTAGAGGATGGTTTACAGAGCCCTCAACGAGCGAAGGCGAACCGGACATTCTGGTTATGGAAACCGTCAGGACGGATGAAGTTCTTCCTGAGGTTGCTTCTGGAGCTTCTCCCACTACTGCCAAGGTTTCTTCCATGAAGCCTACCGGAATTAGCGCTGCCGTCGAGGGAATCCTGGGGAACACTATTGTTGAGGTGGTTGAGGCGGTATCACCTCTCGGTAATACTTTGACCATTTGTAAGCAGTCCTTCCCTGATATTATTATATCTTGTTTCAATAAAGTACTTTTACAGGTGTTTCGCTTTGGGTGCATCAACTTCAAGGGAACAAGCGAGTCTTCCCGGGGAATTCAGGGAAGAGACAAGCATTTCAGCTGCTGCGGATGTTGCAAAGCTATATGCCTTGTATCGCAACTTATCCTCTTACCAGCCTGGGCCTACTGGTGGATCTAAGGTGGCCGAGGAGACGATGGCTGCGGAACCAATCACACTCTCGGCTGAATCGGTTGGTAAGATGTCGGTGGCTTCTTTGACGCTACCAGTCCTGGCAACCACCGGGCTAAGGATAATTACCAGCCCTACATCTCCGACACTGATCATCGATCCAATTATTCCTAAAATAGTTACCAGCCCTACTTTCATCGTGGCTTGTGTACTAGTTTCAAAGAAGACTCCTCCCCGGTCACCGGCGATCCCTCATCTTTCTCCAGCCAATGCTTCTGTCATTTCCTCCACAGTTATGACAGTGAAATCGGTGGAAGCTTTGTCTTCGGGGACTACTCGCTCACCGAGAGTAGTTGAAGCCGAGAAAGAATTTGTGGCCGAGATGGTTGATAGTTTTTACAAGAGCCTAAAGCGCTCAACCACCTCATTTTCTGCTCTAAAGGCGGTCCTCTCTCGAAATATTGAAAGCATTCGAGACTTCGGAGGGGATGACCAGGCTACCGCATTAGAGCTTCTAATGGAGAAGCTTGAGAAGGACTGGGTGAGTGGCGCCACCTTAGCAGTTTAGACTTTGATTCATCAGTTGACGAAGAGCTTGAACACCTTGTCGCTCAAATGTGTGAGGCTCACCTAGCAGCACAAGAAGCAACCAAGGCAATATCTTCAGATTTAAAATCCTTAAAAACAAGGAGAGTAGAAATTGAAGATGTCATTGATGCTTCCAATAGCGCTCTTCTTGATGTTGAGAATAAAATTGAGAAGGCCAAGGAAATGATCAAGTGGGCTAATTTTCTTCTGTCCAAGGCTGAATTGATGCATCTTGAGGAGATCGCTAGGCTGGAGCAGCTCAAAGCCCAAAATGATGAAGTCCTGTAGCAGGAGATAGCACAGAGGGCAACTTTGACTGAAATTGAGGCTCGTCTGTCCCAGACAGCAACCTTTAATAAAGCTGAGTTAAGATCGCAGGTATTTGTCAGAGCTGCTGAATAGAGAAAGAATAAGCTGGCCACACTTGAAGAACATATCAAGTCCTACGAAACACCATCGTAGCTTGTAATCAATGTATCCCCTTCTTTTTTTTTTTTTGAATCAATAAAAATAATTTTATTTGACTCTTCTGTTGTTTTTCCTGCTTGTTCTATCTTCTGAGTGTGCAATAATGTCAAGTTATATTATAACTCTCAAAATAAAGGAGATAACGGTATAATCTTCCAATTTATACCATGAGAATATTAACTAATCTATTCAGAGGTCGACAACATGATAGAATTAGCTATTTGATAAATCATCACCAATAAATTTGAGGAATGACACGATTGAGATAAAAAAATGGGACAAAGTGAATTTGATGGCCTTTACTGTTCAGAGGTAAATATTAACATAACAGATTAAAGACCATCGGATTTATGAATAGGTTATATGGATTAGACACCACAACTATGTGATAGTTCCTACTGAACTAGGAAGATGAAGTCTAGAATTGGTCAGTTAAAGATGACAAATTAGATATGATTGATCCAAATTTTGCCATTCAGAGGTGATAATCTGGACATGATGACAAAAATGGAGGTGAACATGATTTTAGGGACCCGTCTATTCAGAGGTGATAAACTGAACATGATAGACTAAGACACGATAAACTTTGAATCCGCTGCCAGAGGTAGTCGTATTAACTTGACAGTTAGTCCATAAGGGATTGCAAAGATAGATTGGATCTGGGGTCCTGTTGGTTCAGAGGTGATTGATTGGACATGACCAACTAAGGGATCTCAGACTTGCAATCCGCTATTTAGAGGTTTACTGTTAACATGACAGCAAGAACTCCTTGCCTTGATAGAGGAAAGGAGAACAAAGTTATGAACTCATCTATTCAGAGGTGGTGAACTGGACGTGACAGTTGGGGTGCCATAAAAGAGAAAGATCTAGGTATCCGTCGGTTCGGAGGTATTATGGATATAACCGATTGGAAGTTGCAAGAGTCAGAGCCTTGTCGTTCAGAGGTGGCGAACTGGACATAATAGCAAAGGGATAGTCCCTACTGGATTGAAAGATGAGACTTGGATATCTGTCAGTTCAGAGGTATCATGGACATAACCGATTGAGAAGCCACCAAGCTCGGGATTTTTATCGTTCAGAGGTGGTAAACTGGACGTGACGGTAAAAATAAAGAATTTCACTGGGAAAATAGGATTTGATTATGAACTTCGTGGGAAAATATCTCCTTTGGATTTTATTTGGAAGAAATTATTAGAGGTATATTGTTAACGTGACAACCAAGAAAGTCCATTGGGGACTTGGAAGGGAGATAATAGGCTATGAAGAAAGTCTACCAAAAACTCGCTGGGGAGTTAAGAAACGTGAATCCCATAAGAGATCATATGTTAGAGAACTCTATGGGGATTTAGAACGAGATTTGTAAAGCAGCCTATCAAAGGTGTTTAGAAAATAACAGCAATTTAAATGAGCCTGTCATTCTATTAAGCGAACGACATGTGGAATTATGATCTGTTGGGATATTGATTTTATCCGCAGGGAAAATGTTTGGGTCTCACCACTAAAGGTTTAGTGTTAACATGATAGGTTTGACTCGTGATTCATTTTGCAAGGGAAATGAATATTATTTATATGATCCTACCATTCCATGGACGGTAATTGGTAAGTGACTTTGAAGAGGAATCAAATGGGATCAGGTCCATTAGGATTTTTAGCAAACCCTCAGCTGTCAACGGGTTTGGTATGCCTTTACCAACTACCATTTAAGTTAGGCTAGCCATGTTATTCCTCTCAGCTGATAAGTTGTCGAGGACTTATGTTAGGCTTAAGAGCCAACATTTTCCTTTATACTTAGCCGTTCAAAGCGTTGGATCATTTTGTTACTTTAAGTAACGTAATATATCTCCTGGATCTTTACTCCATAGATGAGTTAGGGATTAAAGGAGTGGACACGAAAACAGTGGAAATGTTCTGTAAAAGGATGCGTCATGAACCTTCTTCAATGAGTTTGTCTTGATAAGCCATCAAATAAACTCACTTGATCTTTCATTCGATTGTTCGGACTTTTGTCATTGGGTCGAGCTTCAATCGATCGAACAGGAGTAGGGAGGTATGCTACCACTGTATATAAAAAAGTCAGGCTAGATAAACCATCCTTCTGATTGTAAAGAAGAACGCTTGAAACTGTTACTGAGGCATGCTTGACTTCAAAATATGACCTATTCTTCTAAGTTGAAGATAGATGCATATTTATATACTAGAGAAGAGTGACAAGGCTAAAAATTTGACATTTTACCTTTATCTTTTCTTCGATGTTTACGTCATGCATCATAATATTGTCCATGTTCAGTTGACTAGGTGTTATTTGACCATGATGTGACTCATTGAATAAGGAGAGAACATTTTGTTTTAGCACTTTTTCAAACATCTTGAATCCCAAACCCTAAACTATCTTTGTCATCGCCTCAATATTGACATCATGCATCATCAATGTTCCATTGGTTCAGCGTCGATCGACGGTGACGTGGTCTGTCAATAGGACAGCTCCTTACAAGTTCATAGGTGAACTAAAGAAGAGTGACAAGGCTATAACTGACATTCATGACCTTATTTCTTATTTAATGTAACCAGTGTTCGATCAGCTCAACGCTAGTCGACAGTGAATTAGAGAAGAGTGACAAGGCTAAAATCGAAGTTCATAACCTTGTTTCTTATTCAATGTAACTAGTGTTCGATCGGCTTGACACTAGTCGACAGTGATCTAGAGAAGAGTGATAAGGCTAAAACCGAAGTTCATAACCTTGTTTCTTTTTCAATGTAACCAGTGTTCGATCAGCTAGACACTAGTCAACAATGATATGATCCGTTAAAAAAAGAAGCTTTTTTGGCGCTCTTCTAAACATCTTGGATCTGATCAGAGGTGCAATGTTAACCTGATCATAAGAAGGATCCAATCAAGGATAGTACTTCTTCAAGAATCTACCGTTGATCGGCATCATGAGTGTGTCACCATCTGGGGTTATAAGATGGTATGCTCCATTTGAATAGACTGTTTCTATTATAAACGGCCCTTCCCATTTGGGCTGAAATTTGCCTTAGGTTTTGTGCGTCATGATCATGGGTCGTCTGATGGCTAAAAGCAAATCTCCTTTTTGGAATACCCTTTGCTTAACCTTCTTATTGAAGGCTTTCGAGATTCGAGCTTGGTACAACTCAATGTGTTGTTGAGCTTGTAGTCATTTCTCATCTAGGGCTTCAAGTTCTTGAAGACATAACCAATCATTGTCTTTTTTTGTCATCTTGGTTGCTAAAGCAACTTGTAGTGACGGCATCTGAATTTCTAATGGTATGACTGCTTCACACCCGTATACCATAGAAAAAGGCGTATTGCCTGTCGGGATTCGAACCATAGTTCGGTAAGCCCAAAGACATTCACTGAGCTTCTAATTCTAGTCTCGCTTACTTGATGAAATGAATTTCTTGAGTAGCTTGATAATTGTCTTATTGAATGCCTCTGCCAACCCATTAGCAGCAGGGTTATAAGCGGTTGATGTCACATTCTGAATCCGGTACTTACTGCAAAACTGATAGAATACTTGGCTTGCAAATTGGGGACCATTATCATGAATAATCTGCCTGGGGACACCAAACCAATGAATGACATGGTGTTTGATAAAATTGACCACGTTGAAAGTTTTAACTTTGATAAGTGGTATGGCCTCTGCCCACTTTGAAAAATAATCTGTTATTGCTAAGATGAACCGATGACCTTTTGTTGACGAGGGACTGACGGGTCCTATGACATCAATTCCCCATGCTTTGAATGGCCACAAATCAATAGTCGGATGAAGTAACTCCAGAGGTTGATGTATAAAATCTGCATGGATTTGATAAGCTTTACACCTCTGTGCGTATTTGATGGCATCGACTACCATGGTTAGCCAATAGTAACCAAGTCTGTGCAATCGATCCTTGAGTTTCAGACCTGATTGATGAGCTCTGCATATACCATTATGCGCCTCTTTAAGTACTTCTTGTGCTTCTGAATTAGAGAGGCAACGAAGCAGGATACCGTCATATGAACGACGATAGAGTGTCTTTACTATCAGGTCATAATAGAAGTAGAGAGATCTTCGTTGAACAGAAACCGCTTCTTTAGGGTCATCCGGCAATATGTCATACAAAGCATAATTAATGAGGGGAAACCGCCAATCTCTTGGTTCGAAATCCATTGAAGTTACATGAACTTCCTTAGTTTCCAACACATGCTTAGGACAAACAAGGTGTCGAGTAGCCATAGTAAGATGATACGTTGTGTCGATTGGTAAGGCCAATGTAGCCGCTAGTGCAGCCAAAGCGTCAGCCCTAGTATTTTGGGATCAAGACACATGACCGATGTAAAAGCCATCAAATAAACTAGCCATTTTGATGACTATATGGTAATAGGGTAACAAATCTTCATGACGAACCTAGTTTTCTCCTTTAACCTTATTAACAATCAGTTTTAAATCACCATAAGCTTCAAGGTAGCGTACTCCCATTTCATAGGCAAGCTGAAGGCCGATAAGTAGAGCATTATATTCTGTTACATTGTTGGAACATAGTTCCATCAATGAAAACGCCCGATGAAGGACATGATTTTATGGTGAGATAAATACAACCCTACACCAGCAATAGTCTTAACTTTGGGGCATGTTCTTGATGCTCCGTCAAAGAAAGTTTGCCACACTTCATCCTCTGAAATCTTATTAGATTCAAAAATCTCATCTGGAATATCTTCATGAAGTTTTGAGCTTTCCGGAACCGGATGGGCCGCTAGAAAATCTGCAAGCGCTTAACCTTTGACAGCCTTCTGAGGAACAAAGAGCATGTCATATTAAGACAAGAGGATGGCCCACTTAGCCAATCTTGAATTCAGCGATCCTGATTTCATCATGAGGAGACGCAAAGGATTAACTCTGAAAATGACATGTATGGTTTGGCCAACCAAGTAATGCTGCTTCTTTTGAATAGAAAAGACAAGAGCTAAACATTCCTTCTCAATAGGGTTATATCGAGACTCAGCTCCTATCAGAGTCCTGCTCAGATAGTAAATGGTCTGTTCGTGGCCTCATCATTCTTTTGAGCAAGTAGAGCACCTAGAAAATGGTCCATAGCTTTCACATAAAGCGGGAATGATTTTTCTGATGTGGGGGCCACTAAGGCTGGAGGGTTAGTGAGGTATCTTTTGATATCCTCAAAAGCTTCTTGACAGGATTATCCCATACAAAAGAAACACCCTTTTTCATAAGCCGCGTGAATGGTTGACAACGGCCTGAGAGATATGCGATGAATCTTCTAATATAGGCAAACCTACCTTGCAGACCCCTAAGCTCTTTGAGATTCTTAGGTGGATGCACGTCCTGAATAGCTTTGACCTTACTTGTGTCAAAATGAATTCCTTTTGATGTGATAATAAATCTCAAGAACTTGCCACTTGAAACCCCCAAGAAGGATTTTTTTGAATTCATTTTCAGCTGATGGGCTCGCATTATATCGAACATTGTTCTTAGGTCCCAAAGATGATCATCCTTATCGCGACTCTTGACAGTAATGTCGTCGACATAGCATTCCACCGTCTTTCGGAGGTGGTCGCGAAAAATTATACTTATTGCACATTGATAAGTTGCTCCTGCATTCTTTAGCCCAAAAGGCATCACAGTATAGCAGTATACTCCCAACGCTATCTGGAATGAAGTATATTTCTCGTCCTCTTGGTACATCTTGATTTGATTGTACCCTGACAAGTCATCCATAAAAGACATTCTCTCAAAGCCACATGTATTGTCAATCATGACATCAGTGATGGGCAATGGGAATTTGTCTTTAGGATAGGCTGCATTGAGATCGTGGTAGTCAATACAGACCCGGATTTTTTCATTCTTTTTAAGAACAGGGACAATGTTGGCGACCCATTCCGGGTGTTGTTCCTCCCATATGAAACCACATGCGATGAGTTTATGAACTTCAGCTTCAATAGCTCCCATAATATTTGAGCGAAATCATTGTTGTTGTTACTTGACTGGCTTGACATCAGACTTAATGTTCAGACGATGCATGGCTACTTGTGGATCAAGTCCGGGCATATCTTCGTAATTCCATGCAAAGACATCGATGTACTCTCATACGAGTGTTATCAATTCTTCTCTCTCTACAAGTGTTAAGCTCTTTATCCTCGGTAGGCGGTTCGCATTGTTAGAATCGCTTTTTTCACTGGAAATCCAGTTGCTGAGCCAATAGTTCAGCATCAAATGTTTCAATAGCCTCCTCAGGCTCCAATTGATTGATCGAAGTCATATTAACGGAGAAATTCTTGAAAAGCATTCCTATACTAACATCTGACTCCCACTCGAATGAAGAGGTAGAGCGTGACGGGATCAGTTTATTGTCTTTGGATTGAAATGATGTAGGAGGTGGAGGTGTAACATATCCCACCCCCTATGTGTTTTATCATAGTAATTTACCGATTTCCCTTTTGGCACGAAATTACGTAGAAAATCGCGTCGTCCTTTTTCGAAGTTCAAGCCACTCTCACGCTGTAGGTTGTATCTCATTTTTCTCATCATATGATGTGCTAATCGTGCATAATGGAAAATTTGCGGGGGTTTCGAGTCTGAACTCGAATCTGTGATTGTAGACCGTCGTAGTTGGGCCCTACCGAATACTATCTGTGATTGACTCCTTTTGGATGGAGGGACCACGAAGACTAACCCTTCCACACACTCCACAGATGTACTTGTCATACTTAGTTTGTGCAAAGGCATGTGTAGAGAGCTATTATCAACAGATTCAAGCAATTCGATATTCGCAGGATAATCAAAGATAACATTCTCATTAATTACCCATTCATCATCATCCCCAGAGGGATTATTACATTAAGAATTATTGAAATATGCTACAATTGGTTCACAAGCCAAAGTAGCTGGCGTGTCCCCTTCAGACTCTAAATCTGCTTCATTGCCACTGTCGTCGTCATCAGGCAACAGTTCTTTTGATGCTTTACTAGCTTCCTGATATAGGAGAGCATCAGTAAAGTAATTTTTCACCCATTTGAATGGCTATTTTTCAGCAAACGTCATTCATACTATTGCATCATCTTCCACATACTTGAAGTATTGGTGTAGAGTAGCAGGAACGATCCAGTTAGCATAGATCCAAGGTCGTCCTAGCAACAAGTTATATGACGTGTTAGCATCAATGACATAACACGTCATGATTGAGATTTTACCTTCACAAAAATATAGAATTTCAGAACTTTTAAAACAGTAGTGCAAGGTGCTCAATTCTACCGCAATAGCAAGTGGCTATACGGGTCGTGGTTCACAAGGAGGGACTAGCGATGGAAGCTTTTTAGTAAGATCTCCTTTAGGCTACAAAGTATTGTTAAAGTTCTTCTTTAGTTCTTTAAAAGAAAAAGGAAAAATTGAGTTAAAGTTGAATTAGGAAGAAGATGGTAGACTAAGAAGATGGAGAAACTAGAAATGATATGACAAAGAAATGAAAAAGGAGTGATAAAAGAAGTGGTAGATTGTGGTGTTCTAAACTAAAGAATTAAAAGAAAAGAATCTAAAAGTTACTTACCTCCTTTGGCCAAATGCTTATCTTAAATCTTTTGCAATGATGTTACCTTTAAGTGAGGCGATCAACGTATAGCCTATAAGAGTTGATTCCCTTTTCCTCCACATTATATCATCAAGACGTTGCAAGTATAAAGTGATACAGAATGAAACTCAAAATCCATCGTCATGAGCTATCGGTGGCACTCGCAATAGTAAGGCTCTTTCGATGCTTTAAGACTCACTTGGATAGCAATTGGTACCAAAAGAAGAAAAGTAGAGAAGAAGAAGAACAAAAATAAAGTACATACAAAAGGAAAACTACAGATTTGATTTTATAACAATAAGAGAAAAGAAGAAAATCTTACACTGGTGTCACTCTCAGCACAAGCTTCGTTCTCATTCTCCTATGAAACTCTGATCTCCTCTAATTTACATAAATTAAAACTGAAAATTACATGAAAGAAAAACAAAAACCTACACTACAAAGAATGAAAAAGTGGACTAAATTCTATTTCTGCATGGTCGTCCCGCCCCCTGTACGTTCTGAAAATCTCAGTATTTATAGGCAAAAACCCCTGTAGGAGAGTGTATGAAGATAGAGGGAGCAAACGCTCCCCCTAACTCCCTAACAAAGCCGCGGATCCATGGTAAATGCCGCGTTTCCGCGGCTTTGCTGTGGCCAGGTGGCCACAGCCAGGGGTGGAGCATCCAGGTTTTGGGATATGACTTTATCTTCAGCTAGATTTTCAGTTTTATCTACGGAATTGTGATGAAACGGCCTTTGATCCTTGGCTTCAACTGATTGATTTGTAGAGATGTGTTATAACTGGTTTTCAACTGATCTGAAACCGACCTGATCTGCCCTGATTTACTGAGTTCGAATTAATTCTGATTTAAATCAGAATTTGATGGGCTTTTGGGCTCATTTCTCTTTACTCTCCTTTAGGAATGGGCCTGCAAATAAATTAAACAATAATTAGGAAAAAGCAGAGTTTATTTTATAACAAGTATGAGAATATGATAATGAATGTGCAATATTAGCGACCGTTAGGGATCGGGTTCACATTCATGATCAAGTTCAATCTCATTAAAATGAAAACTTGCCAATTCGTCAATGGGTTGATGTTTGTCAAATTCAAGGCTTTGTGGTGAAACTGAATCTTGGTCAAAGTCTTTAGGATACCATGATTCTTGGTTTTCATCAATATGGCTAGAAGTGTTGGGAATAGTCAAAGATTGAATAGGGAGAGTTTCCTTATTCCTACGCATGTTCTCTAAACCATGATTCTTGCTTCTATCATATCGAGTGGATCATTTTGGCATTGAATCATGGTTTCCTTACTCTTTTCTAAGTTGGCATGTTCTCCTTGAAAAATAGAGTAAGGATCTGTGACTTGAAAATTTTTACGGGATTTTAAGTCTTCTAAAATTTGAATTCGTCGCTCAAGCTCGTCTAAAGCTTCCATCCTCTTTTCCCAGTCAATTGATTCTTCTAATGGTTGTTCAGGTGAAGGAGTATATGAAGCTGGATGTTGGAAGGGTAGTTGACAATATGACTCGGGAGAGTTGTATCCCCATTGACTCTGTGAAGAGTAATGATGATTATTCCAGTCTTGTTCATAGTATTGGGACTGGGGCTTGTAATGATTCAGATAAGACCAATCTAGCACACTAGGTTGGTTAAAGTTATGATATGCTGGGTTGGTAATATCTGAAAAAGAGGTCGGGGTGTAATATAGATTACCATTAAAATTGGAAAAATTATTATTATAAGCCATATCACACAGGAAATGTCAACACAAACAAAGAAAAACAAACAAATAAGCAAACAAATAAAAAGAAAGAAAAAGAAAAAAATTCCAAACTAAATTAGGGTAGAACTTTGACCTAGACGACTCCTAATTGGTTAGACTGTCCACGGGAGGTATAATACAGACTTTGACCACAAGCAAATCAGCCAAGTCAGGGCAAGATCGATGGGAGGTATCCGCGCAAGAGCGACGGGTCTAATTAAGCCAAACCACTAGCCTTTGGGGTTTCGCCCCTCAATCCCTTTTCTTAGACACTGATTTAGCTGGAGTCAAATTCTAACACATTCTCCCTTAGGATAATCTCCTAATTGAGTCCGAGATGTCCCTAGGGCCAACGTCTACTCATTTTTAGTTAGGCTTGGGTTAGTGAGTGAGGAGATTGTTTATGGGCTAAGGGAGGGTAATGACTTCCCTACCTTATCTTGTTTATAGGACAAGCCCTTAAGATTGATTGTGCAAAGTGTGCAGGATAAAGAAAAGTAAAATTCAACAAGCAAATAATCACTCAAGAATATTTCCTAAACTATATGCCATGCAGGCATACCTTTTACTCCAGCACTCTTTAACAGTAATGTAAAATGTAAATGAATTGACACGTGCCTAAATGTAAAGTCTAAACTATTTTTAGCATTTAACAAACATCATTTTACTGTTGAGGTTAGAAAGAAAGTACAGTGAGACAAACAAGAAAATTAATAGCTACAGATATTAAACTTTGCAATTCAGCTAACCTACAGAAAATACAGGTTAGTAGTTCACTCAGATTGCCACAGGAATGTAGCAAATCTGAGGGCTTCTTGGCTTTGCTTTCTTGAGCAGAGTCCAAGGCCACTTATATGTCCACTGCAACAAAAGTTCCTTGTTGTTAAATCTGTACACCAAAAACTAAGAGAAGGTTAACCAAAAATGTAAATTTAATGAGAAATACTTACCATCCCTCCCCGGCAACGGCGCCAAAATTTGATTGAGATTTTACCTGCACAAAAATACAGAATTTCAGAACTTTTAAACCAGTAGTTCAAGGTGCTCAATTCTACCGCAATAGCAAGTGGCTATACGGGTCGTGATCCACAAGGAGGGACTAGCGATGGAAGCTTTTTAGTAAGATCTCTTTTAGGCTACAAAGTATGGTTAAAGTTCTTCTTTAGTTCTTTAAAAGAAAAAGGAAAAATTGAGTTAAAGTTGAATTAGGAAGAAGATGGTAGATTAAGAAGAAGGAGAAACTAGAAATGATATGACAAAGAAATGGAAAAGGAGTGATAAAAGAAGTGGTAGATTGTGGTGTTCTAAACTAAAGAATTAAAAGAAAAGAATCTAAAAGTTACTTACCTCCTTTGGCCAAATGCTTATCTTGAATCTTTTGCAATGATGTTACTTTGAAGTGAGGCGATCAACGTATAGCCCATAAGAGTTGATTCCCGTTTCCTCCACATTATATCATCAAGACGTTGCAAGTATGAAGTGATACAGAATGAAACTCAAAATCCATCGTCATGAGCTATCGGTGGCACTCGCAAAGGCAAGGCTCTTTCGATGCTTTAAGACTCACTTGGATAGCAATTGGTACCAAAAGAAGAAAAGTAGAGAAGAAGAAGAAGAACAAAAACAAAGTACATACAAAAGAGAAACTACATATTCGATTTTATAATAATAAAAGAAAAGAAGAAAATCTTACACCGGTGTCACTCTCAGCACAAGCTTCGTTATCATTCTCCTATGAAACCCTGATCTCCTCTGATTTACATTAATTAAAGCTAAAAATTAAATGAAAAGAAAAACAAAAACCTACACTACAAAGAATGAAAAAGTGGCCTAAATTCTATCTCAGCATTGTCGTCCCCTGTACGTTCTGGAAATCCCAGTATTTATAGGCAAAAACCCACATAGGAGAGCGTATGAAGATAGGGGGAGCAAATGCTCCCCCTAACTCCCTAACAAAGCCGTAAATCCGCGGTAAATGCCGCATTTCCGCGGCTTTGCTGTGGCCAGGTGGCCACATCCGAGGGGTGGAGCGTCCAGGTTTCGGGATATGACTTTATCTTCAGCTAGATTTTCAGTTTTATCTCCAGAATTGTGACGAAAAGGCCTTTGATCCTTGGTTTCAACCGATTGATTTGTAGGGATTTGTTCTAACTAGTTTTCAACCAATCTGAACCGACCTGATCTGCCCTGATTTACTGAGTTCGAATTAATTCTGATTTAAATCAGAATTTGATGGGCTTTTGGGCTCATTTCTCTTCACTCTCCTTTAGGAATGGGCCTGTAAATATATTAAACAATAATTAAGAAAAAGCAGAGTTTATTTTATAATAAGTATGAGAATATGATAATGAATGTGCAATATTAGCGACCGATCATGTCACTTCGGATTTCAGGTCTCCGATTCGACAACGGAGTCGAATCTTTTCGAGTGGGTGACTACTCCCTGCATTAAAACCGTATATCGTAGTAGTCGTTGCAGACAGCCAATAGATCGGTATCCCAAGGAAGTAGAGGAGCCTTTTGGGAATAATGCTGAGTGCGGACCCTGGATCAACCTTTATCCTTTCAATGAACGTCGAGCCGATGTATCCAGTATAGTGTTATCCTTAAGGCCCATCACTCTAGTTTTGATGATGATTAGCTCATGTAGTTATAGTAATAATGATCTTATGTTTAATTAGTATCAGATATTTGATAAAGATCTTAGTTGGTGTTTAACTTCAACAAAGGATTTAAAGTCAAAGTTTTAGAGCTAGCACGTGTTGATTAAAGAGCTCGGCGTCAAGATTGCATCAAGTACTCAAGAGGAGTCTAGCTCATTGGATCAACGTTTGGACCAAGTCAAGAAGAAGAAGAAGACCTTCAAGAGAAGATTTTCAAAAAAACTTGTGTCATGTTTGTAAGTGTCAAGATTTTATTTTTAGATAAAATGTAAAGGATAGATTAGTTGGTAGATTGCTCAAGTTAATTTACACTCACACACAAGATTTATATATGTTTTCATAAAAGAGTTTTCATTTTGGAAAATACCATTTTGGTTTTAAGATTCAAAATATACATGTGTTTTATCAAAACTTAATTTAGAACTTATTGTCAAAAACATTGATATTTCATCATAAATGTGTAGTGGATCATATCCATACACACTAAGCTTCAAAAGTGTTTAAAATATCTTATTTTTATATTTGGAGAAGTTTGGAAAAATCATTTTTCAATTTAGAGATAGGTTTTGGAAAATACATGTTTTTGTTTAAGGCAAAACTCCTATATTATAAATATAGTTCAAAATATTTGTAATATGTTTTGATTTTTAATCAAATATGTTTGTATATCAAAGTATATTAATGAACTTATTTTCGTAGAATTTATGAGAATTTATGGGATTTTATTGAAGGTAAAAAGACTAAATTTTAGATCCCTAAAACCTGTATTCTGGCCTTCTGCCGGTCGACCGCACGGTCGACCAAGCCAGAGGTCGGTCGACCGGGCGGTCGACTGACGTGCACAAACGTGCACGGCCTTGTTTGGCTGGATGGTCGATCGACCGACCCGGTCAACCGCTAGAGAGTTCTTCTCTCTGGATCTGACTCCGTTCGACCGGGCGGTCGACCGGCAGAGAGCTTCTGCTCTCTGTATCCAGGCCTTGGTCGACCGGCCGGTCGACCGATGGCACAATGGTCAGAAATCTGACTGTTGGCCGGTCGACCGAGCGGTCAACTGAAAGCAACATCAGCTGCTAATTTGGCCTCCAATGGCCATATTTTGGGAGCCTATAAATTGGGCTTCCCTTGGACTGTTCTCTACAATATTTTAAGTGAGTTTTCAAGATAATTTTACTTATACTTCTAAGTGTTTATCTCCACTTGTTTTAGAGCCAAATACTTCCATATCAAAAGGAGAGTTTTTCAAGAGTGTTTTGAAAAAGAGTTTTCTTGAATTTTTCACCACCAAATCAATCCTAGTTTTCTCACACATACTTGAGCTATCCATAGTTATATCAATCCTTTAGGGATCTTTTTTGTTAGAGTGTTTTAGGTGATCAAAGTGTTGTGATCACCAAAGTGTTCTTGATTTGGGTTATACTTGGTGTGTTTAGCATAATAGTTTTTAGTTTGCATAAATAGTTTTAATTCCGCATTATTTCATCACTAGATTAGCTAGTCACCTATTCACCCCCCTTAGGTGATTTCAGTTGGTATCAAACCTTGGTGCTCTTGATTTGGGTTAATAACCTAGAGTTAAAAATCCTACTTTTTTGGCTAATCACAATATTTATACACACACATGGCTTTCATGTCACCTCCCACTTTTGATATTCTTAATATCCAAACTTGAAAGGTTAAGATGTCAATGTACCTCAAAGCCCTAGGTATTCATGTCTATTTTGCCACTATTAAAGATTCATATTGTTTAAATGTCAAACATCTTGAGTCAAATGCAAAAGCCCTTCATGCTTTAAAATCTACCCTAAATGATGACTATTTATCTAGGGTTGCTAATTTTGACTCGGCTTTTGTAGTATGGAACGCTTTAGTCTTCCTTGGCGAACAAAAGCAATATTATGCGGGGAGCGACTCGGATAATGGAAGTGATGCTTCCAACTTGTGCTACATAATCTAAGGGGATAACCCCCTTGAGGTAAACTCTGAATCCGAGCTAGAAGAAGATATTGACATGTCTTATGATGAGCTTGAATCTTTTTGTCAACAACTTCTTAAAAAATATGATTTGTTTAAAAAGGATAATAATAAATTGAAAAAGAACAACACTTCTTCGTTAAAAGAAAATGACTCTCTTAAAAATAAATTTGCATGTATTTCAAAGAAAATGATATGTTGAAAAAGGATAATATTTCCTTGATGTCTAAATTAAATGATCTTTGTGAAGGAAATACTTCCTTGAAAAATAAAATCACTTTGGTGGAAAAAGAAAAAGAGGTTACTTTGGATGAAAACAACTCTTTGAAAAGAAAATTTGTTTCAAAAGAAAAGGAAAATATTTCGAAAAAGAAAAAGATTGTTGATTCTCATTCTCACCATGCTTTTCATGCTACTATTGATAAAAATGAGATTCAATTTTTGAAAAATAGAATAGATTGTTGTTGGCCCAAGAGGTTACACTCTCCAATTGTTTTGTGTTTTGATGATGACAAACCAAATTAGTGCTATTCGGTACTAATGATTCTATTCAAGATAAGTTTCAGGTTTGTACCATGTTTTAGAGACCATTCGCTTAGCTATTACAAGAACTTCTAAGTTCCACAAAGCAAGGAAGGCAAATTGCACATCAAGGAAGGATCATAGAAGAGAAGGCTCTAGCAAGGCATTGGATGGCTCAAAGACTTGAAGATAGCACAAGAAGTCTTCATGTAATTTGTTTTTCAGTTTTTAGTATGTTAAAAAATAGTGGATAGGTTTGAAGCTCTATCACACACGTTTTACGCACATGCTCATTCCAAAATAATTTCTTATAAATTATACAAAAATATTTTGCATACAAGTTTTTGCCTACAGATATATATTTATGTTTTATACTATTCCCTGTTCAAAAGTATTTTTGTTAAAATCAAAATCCTCTTTGTTTTCTTTTCTAAAAACGATTTTTGACCTGATCCGGTCGACCGGGGCAGTCGACCGAGTCTGTGTCAGTCTGGTCCAGTCGACCGGACCAGTCGACCGAAGTTCTGGCAGATGCACGTATCCATGTGCATGTCTGTCGGTCGACCGGGGCGGTCGACCGGACTATTGTTTTTACTCACAGGTTTTCTCGGTCGACCGGGTCGGTCGACCGCTAGCCTATAACGGTCGAATTTTTGTGCTACCGGTCGACCGGCCCAGTCGACCGATCTGACCGTTTGAACAGTAACGGGCAGATTTTTAAGAGCTGTTTATTTTTGTCTTTTGTGTTTAAAAATTCGTTTAAGGATATATTTTGATCTAATTACCTCCTAAACATCAGTAAATATGTTTTATCCCTAAACCCTAGCCCTCTCCTATAAATAGGGGTGTTTGGGGAGAGATTGATTACAACATCAATTTTTGCTAGAAAATTCAAAAGTTTAAGGCTTTCAAAAGAGACTTGTTCTTGGTTTTTGTGCTGAATTTCTCACTGATTTTCTGAAGGGTTTTCAAATACTCTCTGATTTAATTTTCTTTCTTCACTTACAACAAGAGCTTCATTCCTACTCAATATTCTCTAAGGACCTTTGTAAGGGAAGAGATATTTGAAAGAGAGAGTTTGTGGTCTTTTGACTACCAAGAAAATTACTTGTTCTTGAGATTGTAGGAGTTGGGTACTCCATTGTATTTGAGATCTTTGTGATAGTGGAAGTGGTCGGAATCCTTCTGGGGAAGGCGGGGAGTAGAGCTGGGTGCTCGAACCTCGATAACATATCCTTGTGTTTGCGATTGGTTTACATTCTTGCAATTCTTACTCTACTTTGATTGCACTTATTACTTGCTCATCATATTCATTGTCATACTTACTTGCTTGCATTCTTCTTGTTTGTGATTCTTGTTTAGCTTTAAATTTTTATTTGCCCTTTGATTAGCATTGTCACCTATTCACCCCCCCTCTAGGTGACTTTTCAATTGGTATCAGAGCTTGGACTCTAGGTTTGGCTTAACATCCATAGAGAGATCCTTAAAATATTGCTAATCAACATTTTCATTTCATTCATTCATCACTAGTAAACATGGCCGACAACATTAAATCCCCACCTAAATTTGATGGCCTCAATTTCCCAATTTGGAAGGTTAGGATGACTATATTTTTGCAATCTTTGGGTAGCTTAGTAGCCAAGTCCTTGACTAAACCCTATGTAGCACCCGATAGTGATGAGAGCACTTGGACCGACTTCAACTTTAGAGAATATGAGGCTAACTCCAAAGCCCAAAACTCCCTATTAACCGCCTTGAATGAGGATGACCTTACACGGGTAATTCATTGCCAATCCGCCTATGAGATTTGGCAACATTTATTGGTCACACACGAAGGGACTTCACAAGTCAAGAGAGCTAAAATAGATCTCTTGAGGTCCCAATATGAGTCATTCAAAATGCTTGATGAAGAATCTATTGATAGTATGATTACTCGTTTCACTAAAATCACTAATGGTCTCTCTTTATTAGGTGATGACATCTCCAACGATCAAAAGGTGCGGAAAGTGATTCGGGCGCTTCCTTCTTCATGGGAGATCAAGGCCACCACCTTAAAGGAGTTGAACGACAAGGACGAGATGGACATCATTAGTCTCATTGGGAACCTAAAGACCCATGAGATGGAGAAGAAGGCAAGAGAAGAAGCCACTACCTCAAAGAAGAAATCCATAGCCTTCAAGACTTCATCCACCAATGATGACGATGATGAAGACGAAGAAGAAGATGAGGAGCTAACTCTACTTGTGCGGAATGTCAAGAGGTTGTACCGAAAGAACAAGTTCAACTTCCGGAGAAGATTTGAAGGCAAAGAGGAGCGGAAGATCATTTGCTATAATTGCCGCAAACCCGGACATATCATGGCGGATTGTCCGGAGTTCAAGAAGAAGATGACTTCCTCCTTCAAGCCAAAGAAACCGGAGGAGAAGAAAGCCTACAAAGCATCATGGGATTCGGAAAGCGAGTCCGAAGAGGAGGTGGATCAAGCTAATATGTGTTTCATTGCAAACACACCTAAGGTAACCCCTCAATCCCTTGATGATGAAGATGATGAACTAAGTAAGGAAGTTCTAGTACATGCCTTTGTAGAACTTTCTGAAACTTATGATAACAAGAAACTTGAATGCATAAAATTACAAAAAGAAGTTGCTTTTCTTAAGAATCAACTCGCCATTGTTTCTAAAGAAAAAGATGATATTTCTTCAAATTTCATTTCCATGCAAAAAGAATTTTGTGCCTACAAGAGTTCTTGTAAGGCTAAATCCCCTATTATTGATGAAAAAGAAATTTCTTCTTTTAAATCCAAAATGAATGATTTTGAAAAAGTTTTAAAAGATTGTGCCTTTAATACTAAGAAACTTGAAGAAAAATTTTCTAAAAAGCACACATCTCATGCTAAGATTCCTCATGCTCACACTACACCTAACACGTCTCATGTTCATGCTCACAATGCCCATGCTCACAAATCACACACTCATTATGCTTTTAAATATGGTAGAGTGTATAGATGCACATATTGTGGCAAAAATGGACATTTAGCTAAGTTTTGCTATGATCAACTAAATAGAACAAATAATCTTGTTTGGGTTCATGACACTAACCCTAGAGGACCCAAGAAAATGTGGGTACCAAAATCAAGTCTTAAATTGTTTGATGTAGGTACACACCAAAGCTCCAAGACGTAGGGAGCGGTGGTACCTTGATAGTGGTTGTTCAAGACACATGACATGGGACATCAACAACTTCACAACCCTATCAAGGTACATGGAAGGTGGCACCGTCACCTTCGGGGATGACTCCAAAGGAACTATCATCGGTATAGGTAACATTCAAATTGGTGCATCTCCTATTATTGAGAATGTTGTTTTAGTAGATGGTTTAAAACATAATTTGCTTAGCATTAGTCAACTTTGTGACCGTGGACTTAAAGTTGTTTTTGATGATACTTCTTGCAAGATTTTTGATGTTAAATCTAATGATTGTACTCTTACCGGTTTTCGTGATAATAATGTTTATATTATTGACATGCTTAATTTAGATTGTTCTACTAAATGCTTGAATGCTTTTGATGAAAATTCTTGGCTTTGGCATAGAAGATTAGGACATGCATCTTTTGACCATATCTCTAGGATTAATTCAAAGGAATTGGTGAAGGGTATACCTTGCTTGAATTTTGAGAAAGACCGCATTTGTAATGCGTGCCAACTTGGGAAACAAACCAAGTCTTCCTTTAAACCAATCAAGAATATCATGTCAACTAGGCCTTTAGAATTAATTCATATGGATCTTTTTGGACCAACTAAAACTAAAAGTTTAAATGGAAGTAGATTTACATTTGTTTTGGTTGATGATTTCTCCCGTTTTACTTGGGTTTTCTTTTTGCAAAATAAAGATCAAACTTTTTCTCATTTTAAGATTTTTCGAAAAAGAGTTGAAAAAGAAAAGGGTTTTCCGATTTTGAGAATAAGAAGTGATAGAGGTGGTGAGTTTATTAACCAACTCTTCATGACTTATTGTGATGAAAAGGAAATTAAGCATGAAACGTCTTGTCCTAGAACTCCACAACAAAATGGAGTTGTAGAAAGGAAAAATAGAACACTTCAAGAGATGGCTAGGACAATGATAAGTGAGTATGACCTCCCTCAATATTTATGGGCCGAGGCCGTAAACACCGCATGCTATATATCGAATCGTATTTATTTATGCAAAAATTCTTCAAAAACTTCTTTTGAAATGTATCATTCTAGAAAACCTAATGTTGCATATTTCAAAGTTTTTGGATGCAAGTGTTTTGTTTTAAATACTAAGGATAATTTGGGTAAATTTGATGCTAAGGCTTATGAGGCTATCTTTGTTGGATATTCCTCTACTAGCAAAGCATATAGAGTTTTCATTAGATCTTCTCTTACCATAGAAGAATCCATGCATGTTAAATTTGAAGAATCTAATGTGGTTGTTGAGAATGTTGTAGAGATTGAACCATTGGGTGAAGACATGGAGAGACTATCCTTGAAGGACTCACCGGCTCAAGAAGAAAAGCTAGACCCTATTAGTGAAGTTCAAGAGGATAAGGAGGAAAGCACTCAACCGCTTCCTAAAGCTTGGAGATATGCTACAAATCATCCTAAGGAGCTCATCTTGGGTGATGCATCTAAAGGAGTCACAACGCGCTCCAAACTCCATGACCTATGTGGTAACTTTGCTTTCATTTCTCATTTTGAACCCAAAGGCATTCTCGAAGCCGAGACGGACCCATATTGGTTGCTTGCCATGCAAGAGGAACTCAATCAATTTGAGCGCAACCAAGTTTGGCACCTTGTTCCTAAGCCCCACGATAGACCAATAATTGGTACTAAGTGGATCTTTAGAAACAAGATGGATGAGTCCGGAAATGTCATTAGGAATAAAGCTAGGTTAGTGGCCCAAGGTTACACTCAAGTTGAGGGAATTGACTTTGAGGAGACCTTTGCACCCGTAGCACGGCTTGAAGCCATACGGATGACACTAGCTTTTGCATGTTTTAAAAATTTTAAACTTTTTCAAATGGATGTGAAAAGTGCATTTTTGAATGGTTTTATTAATGAAGAAGTTTATGTTTCTCAACCTCCCGGTTTTGTTGATCATGTTCATCCCGATTTTGTTTTTAAACTTGATAAAGCTTTGTATGGATTGAAACAAGCTCCAAGAGCTTGGTATGAAAGGCTTTCTAGTTTTCTCATTTCAAATGATTTTATTAAAGGCAAAGTAGACACAACTCTTTTTACTAAGCATGTTGATAATGATATTTTAATTGTGCAAATTTATGTTGATGATATAATTTTTGGATCTACTAATGAGCTTTTATGCAAGGATTTTGAGAAGGTAATGCAACTAGAATTTGAAATGTCTTCCATGGGTGAGCTCAATTTCTTCCTTGGACTCCAAATCAAGCAATTGCAAGACGGAACCTTCATTAACCAAGCCAAGTACGCAAAGGAGCTAGTAAAGAAGTTTGGGCTTGAAGGATCAAAGGCTTGCAACACTCCAATGGCAACTACAACCAAGCTTGATAAGGACGAACAAGGTAAAAATGTTGATATTAAATTATGTAGAAGCATGATAGAAAGTCTTTTATATTTGACGGCAAGTAGGCCGGATATCATGTTTAGTGTGTGTCTTTGTGCTAGATTTCAATCGTGTCCTAAAGAGTCTCATCTTATTGCGGTAAAACGCATTATTCGTTATATTAAGGGCACTATTGGAATGGGTCTTTGGTATCCGAAAACTATAGATTTTTCAATGACTAGTTATTCGGATGCCGACTATGCGGGTTGTAGAGTAGATAGAAAGAGTACTAGTGGGACATGTCAATTTCTTGGTAATTGTCTTGTTTCATGGTCCTCTAGGAAACAAAATTCCGTAGCTCTCTCAACCGCCGAGGCGGAGTATGTTGCCGCGGGAGCTTGTTGTGCACAAGTCCTTTGGATGAAACATACTCTCCTTGATTTTGATTTGCACTTTGATCATATAAAAATATTTTGTGATAATACTAGTACTATACACATGACCAAAAATGCAAATCAACATAGTAAGACCAAGCACATTGAGATTAGATATCACTTTCTTAGAGATCATTTTGAGAAAAGTGATATAGATATTGATTATGTTTCCACGGATTTACAACTAGCCGATATTTTCACTAAACCTCTTGATTTTGCTAGATTTTCGTTTATTTGTGGAGAACTTAATGTTTGTATTATTGAATAGACATGTTTTTCATAACCCTTTTGATGTATGACAAAAAGGGGGAGAATAAGTTTACATGACAAAAATAAGTTCATTTGGTCTTGGTTCCATATGAATTTATATGCTTTAACCTTAAAGATTTGTTTTATGAGTTTATGTTTATGTATGTATGAGTTTTTGAATTCATGTATTTTGAGAATTCTTGTGTTTTAGTTTTGTGTTTTAGTTGTTTTGGTATTTTTGGTATCAAGAGCAATTTTTGTGTTTTATATTAGTTTCAATAATTGGTGCATCATTTCAATTATTGGTATGTAGAGCATATTCTTGTGTTTTATGTATAGCATAATTTGAGGGGGAGCTTTCTCCTCCCTATATTTTTGTTAATAGCCTATTTGTTTTGTCATCATCAAAAAGGAGGAGATTGTTGGCCCAAGAGGTTACACTCTCCAATTGTTTTGTGTTTTGATGATGACAAACCAAATTAGTGCTATTTGGTACTAATGATTCTATTCAAGATAAGTTTCAGGTTTGTACCATGTTTTAGAGACCATTCGCTTAGCTATTGCAAGAACTTCTAAGTTCCACAAAGCAAGGAAGGCAAATTGCACATCAAGGAAGGATCATAGAAGAGAAGGCTCTAGCAAGGCATTGGATGGCTCAAAGACTTGAAGATAGCAGAAGAAGTCTTCATGTAATTTGTTTTTCAGTTTTTAGTATGTTAAAGAATAGTGGATAGGTTTGAAGCTCTATCACACATGTTTTTGCGCACATGCTCATTTCAAAATAATTTCTTATAAATTATACAAAAATATTTTGCATACAAGTTTTTGCCTACAGATATATATTTATGTTTTATACTATTCCCTGTTCAAAAGTATTTTTGTTAAAATCAAAATCCTCTTTGTTTTCTTTTCTAAAAACGATTTTTGACCTGATCCGGTCGACCGGGGCAGTCGACCGAGTCTGTGTCAGTCTGGTCCGATCGACCGGACCAGTCGACCGAAGTTCTGGCAGATGCACGTATCCATGTGCATGTCTGTCGGTCGACCGGGGCGGTCGACCGGACTATTGTTTTTGCTCACAGGTTTTCTCGGTCGACCGGGTCGGTCGACCGCTAGCCTATAACGGTCGAATTTTTGTGCTACCGGTCGACCGGCCCAGTCGACCGATCTGACCGTTTGAACAGTAACGGGCAGATTTTTAATAGCTGTTTATTTTTGTCTTTTTTGTTTAAAAATTCGTTTAAGGATATATTTTGATCTAATTACCTCCTAAACATCAGTAAATATGTTTTATCCCTAAACCCTAGCCCTCTCCTATAAATAGGGGTGTTTGGGGAGAGATTGGTTACAACATCAATTTTTGCTAGAAAATTCAAAAGTTTAAGGCTTTCAAAGAGACTTGTTTCTTGGTTTTTGTGCTGAATTTCTCACTGATTTTCTGAAGGGTTTTCAAATACTCTCTGATTTAATTTTCTTTCTTCACTTACAACAAGAGCTTCATTCCTACTCAATATTCTCTAAGGACCTTTGTAAGGGAAGAGATATTTGAAAGAGAGAGTTTGTGGTCTTTTGACTACCAAGGAAATTACTTGTTCTTGAGATTGTAGGAGTTGGGTACTCCATTGTATTTGAGATCTTTGTGATAGTGGAAGTGGTCGGAATCCTTCTGGGGAAGGCGGGGAGTAGAGCTGGGTGCTCGAACCTCGATAACATATCCTTGTGTTTGCGATTGGTTTACATTCTTGCAATTCTTACTCTACTTTGATTGCACTTATTACTTGCTCATCATATTCATTGTCATACTTACTTGCTAGCATTCTTCTTGTTTGTGATTCTTGTTTAGCTTTAAATTTTTATTTGCCCTTTGATTAGCATTGTCACCTATTCACCCCCCCTCTAGGTGACTTTTCAATTGTTTGAGCTCAACTTTGAGCAATTGTGCATTTAATCATAATAAATTGAAAACCTTGTTTCAAAAGAAATAAGCTCCACATGTTCATGCACATCACCCACGGCACACATATGCACACTTTGTATATCATGATCACACTCATTCTCATGTGCATACTAGAGTGTACAAATGTACACATTGAGGTCGCAAAGGCCATTTAGCAAAGTTTTGTTATGATAAGGTAAATTCTGTAAATTTTGCTAATAAAAATGTCTGGGTTCCGAACAATGCTAACCCCCGTGGACCCAAAAGAAAATGGGTACCAAAGTCCCCACCTCTTGTGTTTGATATAGGTGTGGGCTCTCACATGACGTGAGAGGTTTGGTGCCTTGGCGGTGGATGCATGGGCTAGATGGACATATAATTGATGCATCAATATCAAGGAAGTTTGTGGGAGGACCACCATGATTTGGAGATAAAGAGATGTGCCCTAATGGTTTTGGTAACTATCTCTAACTCCTTATTTGTTTATATTCTTTTAGATTATTGATTTTTAGCACGTTTTTCATGATTGTTATTAATGCCTTGTTATTTAGACTTATGACATACATGTATAGTAATTGAGATACACCCATATTAATATGGATTCATATTTTGTATTCTCACTTTAGTTTAGCTATTGTGTATATCATTACTCTAAAACATGTGCATTTACCTTAATAATCATGTTTATTTATGGTTTTGCACTTCATATTTTGATTATATATTTAAATGTATATTTTCATTAAAACTTGTGCATATACTCGTACAACTAGTGATCCACATTTGATTATTAAATATTTTGTGCTTAATTGCTCATTTGTACACATTAGATGTACTAGTATAGCCTAGTTTTGATGATACATGCATTTTAACTTGTTTTCCCTATTCTTATGCATATTTTGCTTCATGTATATGTTATTCTTATCTAAAACTAATAAATATAAATGTATACCCTTGAGTCACTTGCCTTCATGAAAATTACATTATGGACTCTTTTGTGTTTAGGATATGTGTGTATATTGTTAGTTTTGATAAAACATACATATATCTTGAAGTTTGTTTTAATAAAAAATTAATTTATGATTTTCATAAAAGAAATTCATGCCTATTTTGAGCTTTATTGATTACTTTCATGAAAATACTATTCACATGATTCTTGTGCACTCCTACTTCATTTGTGTACTCATGACATTGTTTTCATAAGAATTTTTGAGCTTTATAGATTTCGAGTGTCAATTTATGTGTATTTAGTATGATTCATGAGATACATATGATTTGTTTTCATGTTTGAAGGATTTTTAACTAGTTTTTTAAAAAATTATTTTAACTAGTTATTTATTCTTCAATGGGTAGAGTTTTCAAACTATGCAAAATATTTTCAAACTCTTATTTTTGAAAACTCCTACCAACCTTTAAGGGCGGATGGGTGAGTGACCATGCCTTGTATGCTCTATTTGAAAATCTTTTATCATGTGCATAAATAAGGTGGATAGTTATGAGTTATACACATGAACTTCATGAAATTCTACTTTTGTATACTCATATATGTTTTCTTATATATGTATGCCTCAAATTTCAAATAATATCAATTTCAATTAGTATTTTCATTTTCATACATATATTGATTTGATTGTGCTTGATTTACAATATCCTTACATGTTTAAAGCACAAATTTTGTTTATACTAAGCTTGACTTAAATCTTGATTTCAGTTGGTATCTCAATTGGTATTTTAATGAGCTTATGTATTTTTTTCAATTGGTATTTCACTTGATATCAAAATATACTTTATATTTAACCTTTTAATTGATATCAAAATTTACAATCTACTTCAATTGGCATCAATATGTTGTTTCGAATTCAATTGGGTTTCGATTTCAATTGGTATTAAAAATTTACAAATGTTTCAATTTTAATTGGTATCAAAAATTTCCAATTCAATTGGTAACAAAAATGGTTTACCTTGTATTTGGTATCAAAATTTACCATATATTTCAATTGGTATCAAAATATAAAATATTTTTATTTTCATTGGTATCATGTTTTAAAAATCTTCCAATTTCTATTGGTATCAAATATCTTGTGATATCTTAAATTTTGTTTACTTACATGTGGTATCTCAAAATTTGATTTAAGAAAATTCAAAATTTGTCTTCCAAGTGATTTTAAAAAAAATGTTTTGATATATATTGCCTATATGCAAGGGGAGCTTAACATCTCTCTATATATAGATTCATGTTGAGTATATCTTATATTGAGGAGCTTGACATCTCTTCTTATGTGATACACGTGTGTAGGGGGAGCTTAACATCTCCACTTATGCATTGTATATTATGCTTTATGTGAGTTAGGATTTTGTCATGCCTTCTTCATGTAATGCATATATGCAGGGGAGCTAACTTACCGTCTTCCTCTTCATAAATGTATATCGCATATATATCTTTATTGTTGATTTGTGTTTCATCCCTTTGTTGATGATTGACAAAAAGGGGAAGAATGATTTTGAGTTTATATATGCATATTTAGAAATTGAGTTTATGTGTAGATTGAGTTTATGCATGTTCTATATTTTATGCTTATACAAAAAGGGGGAGAATGATTTTGAAAGTTTATACAAAAAGGGGGAGAAGGTTTTTGGGGAGAAGAATTTGTGATTTATGCATGTTTCTCTCACCTTATTTAGCATATATATTTGTTTAGTTTATATTTGTTTAGTTTTATGCACTTTATTGAATATCTATTCGTTTATTGTTATGCATGAGTTAAGGGGGAACTTCTATGAAGCTTATCTTTAATCCATGCATATATAACTCCATGAGTTTTGTCATCATCAAAAAGGGAGAGATTGTTGGCCAGAAGGCCCATCAGTCTAGTTTTGAGATGATTAACTCATGTAGTTATAGTACTAATGATCTTATGTTTAATTAGTATCAAATATTTGATCAAGATCTTAGTTGGTGTTTAGCTTCAACAAAGGAATTAAAGTCAAAGTTTTGGAGTTAGCATGTATTGATTTAAGAGCTCGTGCATCAAGATTGCATCAAGTACTCAAGAGGAGTGTAGCACATTAGATCAACGTTTGGACCAAGTCAAGAAGGAGAAGAAGACCTTCAAGAGAAGATTTCCAAGAAAACTTGTGTCATGTTTGTAAGTGTCAAGATTTTGTTTTTAAATAAAATGTAAATGATAGATTAGTTGGTGGATTGCTCAAGTTCAATTACACTAACACACAAGATTTATATGTGTTTTCATAAAAGAGTTTTCGTTTTGAAAATACCGGTTTGGTTTTTAAGATTCAAAATATACATGTGTTTTATCAAAACTTAATTCAGAGCTTATTGTCAAAAACATAGATATTTCATCACATATGTGTGGTGGATCATATTCATACACACTAAGCTTCAAAAGTGTTTAAAATATCTTGTTTTTGTATTGGAGAGGTTTTGAAAAAATCATTTTTCAATTTGGAGATAGGTTTTGGAAAATACAGGTTTTTGTTGAAGGCAAAATTCCTATGTTACAAAAATAGTTCAAAATATTTATAATATGTTTTGATTTTTAATCAAACATGTTTGTATATCAAAGTTAATGAACGTATTTTTATAGAATTTATGAGAATTTATATGATTTTATTGAAGGTAAAAAGACCAAGTTTTAAATCCCTAAAACCTGTATTCTGGCCTTCTGCCGGTCGACTGCATGGTTGACCGAGCCAGAGATCGGTCGATCGGGCGGTCGACTGACGTGCACAAACGTCCACGGCCTTGTTTGGCTGGATGGCCGGTCGACCGACCCGGTCGACCGCCAGAGAGTTCTGCTCTCTGGATCTGGCCCCGGTCGACCGGGCGGTCGACCGGCAGAGAGCTTCTGCTCTCTGTATCCAGGCCTCGGTCGACCGGCTGGTCGACCGACGGCACAATGGTCAGAAATCTGACCTTTGGCCGGTCGACCGACAGCAGCATGATCGGCAAAAATCAAGCACATGAATAAGTAAAAAGAGTGTGGGTCGATGTTACTGCTTTTACGATTCTTCCGTAGTAGCGAAGTGGCTATACGGGTCATATCCACAAGGAGGGAGAGCGATGGAAGCTTGATGCGGCTTCTTTGTTCAAGAAAAGAGAAAGTTCTTTGTTTTAAATAAAGAATTGGAAAATGAAAACAAGTTGGCTTCAAGAATTGTTAGAAAATGATTTGGTGGTTTGTAAAATTAGATTTTCTTAATGGTAAAAACGCATGGCTAACTTTCTACTAAGTGCTCCCACTAATCCCTAACTTCTTGAAGATGTAGCCTCACGATGAATCATAAGCAAGCTTAACCCTTATGCATAGGAACTATTCACGTGGAAATCGAGTGAAAGTTCTTCCTATAACTTAGCTTAACACGGCAAAAACTTCGACATTCCCTTATCAAGATCCGATAGAAGACGAGAATAAGGGAAGACACAAGTGCACTAATGGTATCGGCAAAGTTAAAAGGAAAATCTCTAACTTACAACAACAAGTAACGCACACAACCCATAGATCATCAAAAACCCATTAAGCATGAAATATAAGATAGTAAATACTTGTACGTAAGTTAGAGTTAGAACCCTCGTCTTAAGATGTCATAGCTCTTGTTTGCACAAGGCTTGTTTGACACTATTGACTCATTTGGGTTATTAATCAAGTTGTTAGAGATTAGAGGGTTAGTAGTTAGTTAGCCATGCAATGGGAGGAGTTAGTTACACATGGTAGTAAAAGAAAACAATCAAAGAGAAGAGGTAAAGAGAAGGAGTTACACTAAAACAAGAATGTAGAATCAAATGAAAAAACACAAGTAAATGGAAAGAAGAAAGAGAAGTAGTTACTTGTATTAGCTTGTCACCTTCAAATACAACTTGTACACACTCTCTCTCTCTCTCTTTCACTCTAATGGATAAAACTAAAACTAGAAGAATGAAACTAAAACAACTACAATCTAAAAACAAGATTACAACAACTTGCTAAAGCTCTGGATATCTCCCAACTGAAGACCCCTTGGGGGTATTTATAGGCACCAGGGGAAAGGGGGCCAGGGGGCAACCCCTGGCCCAAAGCCCGGGCGCTCGCGCGCCCATATGGCCGCTGAAATGCGGCCCTGGCCACGCACGGCCATGTCAGGGCGGAGCGCGCCAGGGTTTGGGCAACGGTCGCCCCTTCTGTCTCCTATCCACTTGATCTCCTGGATTCGTGATTTGATGCCCTGTGCTGACAAAATATCCTACCTAAAATCAATGGCTACTTGGTAGCCTTTAATCACCCATTAAATGGAGGTTTAGGGTCTTCTTCTTCATTTGCACACCATGGACCTAGGATTAAGCAAGCAAAGTTTTATTAGCAGAATTTTACATCAAATAAATATGAGAATGTGATGAAAATTATACAAAATTAGAGACTAATCACACCCCCGCACTTATCTTTTTGCTCATCCCGAGCAAAACAAAAATAAGAAAATTATTACACCACTTTCGCAGGTGACGCGATTGAACTGAGCATGTGCGACAAGCCTTTAAACCTCTAGGTTTCCTCTAGAAGAGGAGTGTTGTCTCCTGAAGGTTTTCAGCAAATTGCACCCACAAAATCCAATAAGTGAAAAAATTACTTAGTTGTTAGCAAACCTTTTTCAAGAAAAAGAATTTTCAGTCATCTAAGTAAAAATGACCGAATGGTGTAAGAATTATGTTCAACCCTCATAAGTCCTCCTATACTTTAGCCTTTATAAAAGAAGAAATTATGGTTTTTCTTTAAATTTAGAAAGGATCTTATACTTCTAACTCATTGTATTATTTTGCTTTAGATAGATATGCATAATGTGTAAGTGTGATGCTTGGGATTTTTTAACTCAACTTTGAATATCATTTAATTTTATTCATATTTATCTATTTCTTGGTTTCATTAGGCTTTCTACTTTACTCATGTAACACATATCAAACCGATGACTCCCAAACCAGATGGTTTTAGGGCACCAGGTGGAAAAACACCCCTCAGGTCAAATATGCAAGTAGAGTAGGCCACAAAATTAAGATTTACTATTATATATTGATTATTATTTTTTTGGCATGAGTAATCATGCTTCTTGAGGCACAATTATCCAACGTTTTTTTCCATAGTTGTGTCTCTAAATCCCAAGCATGTGTGTGGTTTATGCATATTCTATTAAGGCTAAATAAAAGGTATGAGTTATTTTCCTTATCCCTCCTAACTCTTAGTCAAACCAATCTTTCTTGTTTATTTAGGCAAAAATAAAGATTCATTAATAAGGTTCCCTTAATACCTACAACCTTTTGTATTTTTATAAAGAGTATGAAATTTCTTTTCAATCTGGATTTTTTTTTCTGAAAGAAGAAAGAAAAAGTGTTAGCACCTCCCCCCCCCCCACACCTATCTAATGCATTGTCCTCAATGAATGTTATGTAAATGCAAATGCAATAAATAGGGTGAAGAAGGATGTCACTGTCTTTGTTGACCCGGGGCTGGCCAAGTACGAATAGGCAAAAGAAATGTCAAAAAAATGTGGAAGGGGTAAGCATATAAACAATAAGAAATATATATATATATATATATATATATATATATATATATATTATATATATATTTGTTGTTGTGGTTAGGTGTATGACGGGGCAAAAAGAGTCAGCACACTATCATCCGGAGTCATAGGCTCAGTGGTCAAGAAGGGTTTCAGTTTTTGCATGTTCACTTTGAATTCCGTGTTGTTCTTAGGGTCTACAATAATCACAGCACCGTGTGGGAAAACAGTGCGCACAATGAACGGTCCAGACCAACGAGTCTTCAGCCTCCCCGCGAAAATATAAAGCCTAGAGTTATACAGTGGAACCTTGTCTCCTGGGGCAAAGTTTTTCTGGTTTATGATCTAATCATGAAAAAGTTTAGTCCTGCTTTTGGTAATCTGAGCATTCTCATATGCTTCATTCCGTATCTCCTCTAGTTCTGAGATCTGCAGTTTCCTTAGCTCACCGGCCTTACTCAGATCAAAATTGAGCTGCTTAATGGCACAAAGGGCATGGTGTCCTAACTCTACTGGCAGATGATAGGCTTTTCTGAATATGATTCTGTAAGGGGACATCCCCAGAACTGTCTTAAAAGTAGTGCGGTAAGCCCACAATGCCGTTGAGTTTGACCGACCAATCCTTTCAGTTCTGTCTGACAGTCTTTTCTAAAATGAGCTTGATCTGTCGATTGGTGACTTCGACCTGCTCATTTATCTGGGGATGATATGGAGTAGATAACTTGTGATTGATGGAATATTTTCGCATCAGAGCTTCAAAAACTCTGTTACAGAAATGTGATCCATTATCACTAATTATCGCTCTAGGGGTGCCAAATTGGGAGAAGATGTTTTCTTTGAGAAATTTGACAACCACTTTGTTGTCATTGGTCTTTGTTGGCACAGCTTCTACCCATTTAGAGACGTAATCGACAGCAACCAAAATGAACTAGTTGTCGAAGGAATTAGGGAATGGTCCCATGAAGTCGATACCCCAAACATTAAAAATTTCAACTTTCAGGATCGGGTTCAGGGGCATCATGTCTCTTCTTGAAATTTTCTCAATCTTCTGACAATTTGCGCATGACTTGCAAAAATGGTATGAGTCTTTGAACAAAGTGGGCCAATAATACCTACTTTGTAGAACCTTCTCTGCAGTCTTGCGGGGATTGAAGTGTCCTCCGCATGCAAGGTCATGGCAAAAGCTGAACACACTCCTCTGTTCCTCCTCTGATATACATCGTCAAATAATCTGGTCGGGACAAAACTTAAAAAGATATGGCTCTTCCCAGGAGAAGTACCGTACTTGGGCAAAGAAGTGATATTGGTCTTGCTTTATCCAGTCAGCGGGTAATTGTCCAGTGGTCAGGTAATTGACTATGTCCGCATACCAGGGTTCCTTAAAAATGGCCAGGATGTGCTCGTCTGGGAAATCCTCGTTGATCGGAGCTTGTATGATCGGTGCGTTCGGAATTCGTGACAAATGATCAGCAACCACATTTTCTATACCTCGTTTATGCCGAATTTTCAGGTCAAATTCTTGAAGTAAAAGGATCCACCGAATCAATCGGTCTTTTGCTTCCTTCTTGGTCATGAGGTATTTCAGAGCCGAGTGATCCATAAAAATCACCGTCTTCGAACCTAACAAGTAGGTACGGAACTTCTCTAACGCAAAGACAACGGCCAAGAATTCCTTCTCAGTCGTTGTATAATTCTGTTGGGCGTCATTCAAGGTCCTACTCGAGTAGTAAATCATGTGCTGCCTATTGTCGATGCGCTGTCCTAGAACAGCGCCAATAGCAAAATCAGAGGCGTCGCACATGATTTCAAACGGTTAAGCCCAGTTAGGAGCAGAAATAATGGCGAAGAAATAAGTTCTTGCTTAAGCTTCCCCCATGACTTGAAACATTCATCGTTAAAATCAAAGGGCACGTCCTTAGCGAGCAGGTTGGTTAAGGGCCTAGCGATTTTGTTAAAATCCTTAATGAACCGTCAGTAGAACCTAGCATGCCCTAGAAAGGATCTAATATCCTTGATGCTTTTGTGTGGTGGAAGCTTGGCAATCACTTCTACTTTAGCCTTGTCCACTTCAATGCCTCTCCTAGAAATCTCATGGCCTAAGACAATCCCCTGTCTCTCTATGAAGTGACATTTCTCCCAGTTTAGAATTAGATTCTTCTTCTTACATCTCTGCAGAACTAACTCTAGGTGATGAAGACACTAATCAAAGGAATCTCCATAGATGGAGAAATCATCCATAAAAATCTCAAGGAAAGGTTCGATCATGTCGGAGAAAAGATTAAGCATGCACCATTGGAATGTTGCAGGAGCATTGCACAATCCAAAGGGCATGTGTCGGTAAGCGAATGTTCCGAATGGGCAGGTGAACATGGTCTTTTCCTAGTCTTCTGCAGCAATAGGGATTTGATTGTATCCCGAGTACCCATCTAGGAAGCAATAGTACTCGTGTCCAGTCAGGCGTTCAAGCATTTGGTCGATGAAGGGTTGCGGGAAGTGATCTTTACGGGTGGTTGCATTCAACTTTCTATAGTCATACAAACATGAACCTTGGTAGGCAATCTTTTTTGTACCAACTCTTTGTGCTCATTTTTAACCACCGTAAAGCCAGCTTTCTTCGAGACCGCATGAACAGGGCTAACCCATTGGCTATCAGAAATGGGATAAATGATCCCATTGCCTAGTAGTTTTAAAATTTCCACTTTAACTACCTCTTGCATGAGTGGGTTAAGCCTGCGTTGTGGGTCCCTCCTGGGGGTTGCTTCATCGGTTAAATGGATTTTATGTTGCACTATGGCTGGACTTATCCCTTTGATATCCTTCATCATCCATCCAATGGCTTCCCTATGTCTCTTCAGAATAGACATTAAGCCGTCCTCTTGTTGCTCAGTCAAGTGAGATGCTATGATGACTGGCAAGGTTTCTCCTCCGCCCAGGTAGGCGTACTTGAGGTGTGCAGGTAAGGCTTTTAGCTCTAGGGAAGGTGTTGCTTCATTGGGGGAAATCTCCGGACTTTCAATCCTATGATGAGGTACACTTGGGCTTGACGCCCAGTCCACTGCCGAATCCGCGATCTGGTCAACATTAAAATCCTCAGACTCCAGATCAAACTCTGCCTCTGTGTCCATCTCCATGCTTTCCTCATGCTCACTGGTCAGATTTTCAGTGGAATTGACCTCAAACGTCTGATCATTGACACCCTGGGTTGTCTTTCAAGATTGAAGACACTGACTTCCTTCATCATGTCTCCAAAGGTCAATCGCATGGACCCATTCCTACAGTTGATTATGGCATTGGCTGTAGAAAGGAATGGGCGCCCTAAGATGACTGGAGTTTGAGACCTCAGATTGGACACAGGTTGGGTCTCAAGCACAATGAAGTCAACGGGGTAGATGAAATCCCCAACCCGGATACGGACATCTGTGATTTTTCCCTTCGGGATTTTCACAGATTATTCAGCTAGCTGAATGGTAACTCGAGTTGGGCTTAGCTCGCCCAACCTAAGTTGCTGGTATACTGAGAGAGGTAGCAAGTTGATAATTGCTCCCAGGTCAATAAGTGCTCAGCTAATTTCTGTTTGTCCTATGGTGCAGGAAATTGTGGGACATTCGGGATCCTTGTATTTCACCGGAATGGGACCAGACAGAATTTCGCTTATATTGGTTACCAAGAACACTTTCTTGGGCACATTTGTCTTTCTCTTCTTCGTACACATATCCTTAAGAAATTTGGCATAAGCTGGGACTTGTTGGATAGCGTCAAGAAGAGGCACATTCAGTTTGACCTAGTTAAATATCTCAAGCATCTTTTTCATGTGCATATTCTTATTGTTGTTCCTAAGCCTATTGGGAAAGGATGCTACAGGCTTATGAACTTGTTCAGCAGCTTTGTCCTCGTCAGATGTTTGAGGAGTTGATTGGAAGGAAATAGCGGAGATGGAGGCTGGAGTAGGATCAGTATGGACTGGATTTTTCTGTTGGTAAACCTGGTTGTCTACCTTCTTTCTAGATCGAAGTGTGTGAACAGCATTGCACTGGTTGATCGACGGATCCAGAATTTCATATGCTTGATTGGAGTTTTTTGGGTTAACTAGCAGCTGATTAGGTAAAGTACCCTTTGATCTTTCACTTAGGGAGCTAGCTAATTGGCTCATCTGCATTTTCAATCTCGATATAATATGTGAATGGTTGTTTAGCGTTTGTCCCTGATTTTACATAAAAATGGTCTGGGACTTCATAAAAGCTTCCATGCTCTCCTCCAACTTACTGAATTTCTTTTCCATGGGTGAACTTTGAGAGGAGGAAGATGGAGCTTGATTGGGAAAATTTGGTGGAGGACTGGGAAGGTAAAAATTATTGGAGAAATTAGGCCTAGGAGGATTGTTCTGGGCCCAGGAGAAATTTGGGTGATTCCTCCAACCTGGATTGTATGTTTGCGAGTAGAGATTATGCGGCGGCCATGAGTAGGCCGCGTTCAGGTGTTCCGGTGGCACTTGCTGGGTATGAAAAATGGGGCACTCTTCAAAGACATGGTTTGATGCCTGACAGTATAAACAACCCGAATTGTGAATTAGTGGTGGGTTGATTTGGTTGACATTGGTTGGCTCTTTTATCTCTAGAGCCTCTATTCTCCTCATTAGGGTTGCCATCTTAGCTTCTGCAGCTATAGATGATTCTAGAGATAGGAGCCCTCCTCTTGAAGCTATCGATTGTGAATTCCTTGGTTTTTCTGAGGCTGGCTCCCATTGTACGATTTTCTCAGCTAAATCCTCAAATAAATCCCAACCCTGGTTCTCATCCTTTTGCAAGAACCCTCCTGACACATGGTTTCTAAAAGGGTTTTCGTTTGATAATCTAAGCCATCGTAGAGAATCTGGCACTGACGCTATTTCTCCACACCATGATGAGGGCACTGAGCTAGGAGATCTTTGAATCGCTCAAAGTATCTCCAAAATGGTTCGCTCGATTCTTACCTGAACTGCATGATATTCTTTTTAATGAGGACAGTTTTGTGAATTGGGTAGAATTTCTTCAAGAAGGCCTTGACGAAATCATCCCATGTCGTGACAGAATCTACCGCCAAACGGTACAACCATTTCTTCGCTAGGTCCTTTAGGGAAAAGGGAATGAGACGTAACCTAACGGCATCGTCTCCTAGCTGGGGTATACGCATCATGAGGCACACTTCTTCAAACTCCCTAACAAAGAAGTATGCGTCCTCTGATTCTAAACCATGAAACTTTGGGAGAGTGTTGATGAATTGAAGCTTTAATTCAAAATTATTTCCATTCGCCTCAGGCAGTTTTATATAAGAAGGTAATAAAGTTCTGATCGGGTAAAACCTGTCCTGAAGTGACGCCATCGCAGGTTCTGGATGCAAGGGTAAAGAAGTGTTTCTAGTTAATCTGGAAGATACAGGATCTCTTACCCACCCTTGCATGCAGCACACCACAAACAACGTAAAAATAACAAACAATCAAAAAGAATAAAATAACAAACAAAAGAAAGAAAAACAGCCACAAAGCCTTAGTCTAAGGTACCAGGACCTAGACGACTCCAAACTGGTCGATTCTCCGGGGGAGGTTGTTGCAGGAACTCGATTACAAACTAATCGGCCAGGAAAGGGCAAAACTCGGTGGGAGGTATCCAGGCGTGAGCCATGGGCCTTAATTACGCCAAACTATGGAGCTTTCGAGGCTTTGCCTCTCAATCCACTTTCCTTAAACACCGATTTTGCAGGAGTATAGTTCTTGCAATTTCCAACCTCGATTAATCTCTTAGTGAGTCCGAGATGTCCCTAGGGCCAACGTCTATCAATTTTTAGTTAAGACTTGGGATAGTATGAGTGCACTTGGAGATGGTTTTTGGGCTAAGGAAGGGTGATGAAATTCCCACCTTATCTTGTTTATTTGGGATTTTGCCCTTAATATCAATTGTGCAAGTGTACAGTTTTTTCACAACAAGGTAACACTCAAAGCAATAAATCACTCCAAAATGTTGGTCCTATTCTATATGAGTGCACACGTACCTTTTCTCCAGCCTTCTTCAACAGAAATTAAAATGAATTGAAATAGACATGTGCCCTAAATGCAAAAGTCTAATCCAAATTTTAATTAAGCAACAAGTGAATTTCTGTTGAGTTTATTACACATGTATAGGGTGAAGCATTCAATGGAACTAAAAAATTTTAGAAAGCAATTTTAGCGGCTTTCAGCAACCCTGCAAACGAGTTGTTAGTACTTCAATCAGAGAAACTCGCTTTTACACGAATTTTTCGAGATCAAATGAATCCTCGTGCAATGTCTTTGGCCGCCACTTTCGCTTCCCGTGATAGTAAGCAACTTGGTACTTCTCCTACACACAAGAACAAAGAAAAATCTTTAGTTTTGAATGATAAATCCATTCCCTCCCCGGCAACGGCGCCAAAATTTGATCGGCAAAAAGCAAGCATAAGAATAAGTAAAAAGAGTGTGGGTCGATGTTACTGCCTTTGTGATTCTTCCGTAATAGCGAAGTGACTATACGGGTCGTATCCACAAGGAGGGAGAATGATTGAAGCTTGACGTTGCTTCTTTGTTCAAGAAAAGAGAAAGTTCTTTATTTTAAATAAAGAATTGAAAAATGAAAACAAGTTGGTTTCAAGAATTGTTGGAAAATGATTTGGTAGTTTGTAAAGTTGGATTTTCTTAATGGTAAAAAGGCATGGCTAACTTTCTACTAAGTGCTCCCACTAATCCCTAACTTCTTGAAGATGTAGCCTCACGATGGATCATAGGCAAGCTTAACCCTTATGCATAGGAACTATTCACGTGGAAATCGAGTGAAAGTTCTTCCTATAACTTAGCTTAACACGATAAAAACTTGGACATTCCCTTATCAAGATCCAATAGAAGGCGAGAATAAGGGAAGACACAAGTGCACTAATGGTATTGGCAAAGTTAAAAGGAAAATCTCTAACTTACAACAACATGTAACGCACACAACCCATAGATCATCAAAAATCCATTAAGCATGAAATATAAGATAGTAAATACTTGTAGGTAAGTTAGAGTTAGAACCCTTGTCTTTAGATGTCATAGCTCTCGTTTGCACAAGGCTTGTTTGACACTATTGACTCATTTGGGTTATTAATCAAGTTGTTAGAGATTAGTGGGTTAGTAGTTAGTTAGCCATGCAATGGGAGGAGTTAGTTACACATGGTAGTAAAAGAAAACAATCAAAGAGAAGGAGTTACACTAAAACAAGAATGTAGAATCAAATGAAAAAACACAAGTAAATGGAAAGAAGAAAGAGAAGTAGTTACTTGTATTAATTTGTCACCTTCAAATACAACTTGTACACACTCTCTCTATCTTTCACTCTAATGGCTAAAACTAAAACTAGTAGAAGGAAATTAAAACAATTACAATCTAAAAATAAGATTACAACAAATTTCTAAAGCTCTAGATATCTCCCAACTGAAGACCCTTGGGGGTATTTATAGGCACCAGGGGAAAGGGGGCTAGGGGCAACCCCTGGCCCAAAGCCCGGGCGCTCGCGCGCCCATATGGCCGCGGAAACGCGGCCCTGGCCGCGTTTTCGTGGCCATGTTAGGGCGCGCGCGCCAGGGTTTGGGCAGCGTGCCGTCCCTTCTGTCTCCTGTCTACTTGATCTCCTGTCTACTTGATTTGATGCCCTGTGCTGACAAAATCTCCTCCCTAAAGTCAATGGCTACTTGGTAGGCCTTTAATCACCCATGAAATGGTGGTTTAAGGTTTTCTTCTTCATTTGCACACCATGGATCTAGGATTAAGTAAGCAAAGCTTTATTAGTAGAATTTTACATCAAATAAATATGAGAATGTGATGAAAATTATACAAAATTAGAGACTAATCACAGCGTCAGCTGCTGATTTGGCCTCCAACGGCCATATTTTGGGAGCCTATAAATTGGGCTTTCCTTAGACTATTTTCTACAAGATTTTAAGTGGGTTTTCAAAATAGTTTTACCTACACTTCTAAGTGTTTATCTTCACTTATTTTAGAGTCAAATACTTCCATATCAAAAGGAGAGTTTTTCAAAAGTGTTTTGAAAAAAGTTTTCTTGAGTTTTTCACCACCAAATCAATCTTAATTTTCTCACACATACTTGAGTTATCCATTGCTATATCAATCCTTTAGGGATCTTTATTGTGAGAGTGTTTTAGGTGATCAAAGTGTTGTGATCACCAAAGTGTTCTACTTTGTATTTGAGGAGGAGGACTTGCGGGTTCGCGTTGTTTCGAGTTCTAGTGAGAGCTTGGTGTAGAGGTGCGGCCTCGACAAGCTAGTGTGCTTGTGTGTTTGTAGTTTTTGCGGGAACAAGAGAGGAATTAGTGAGTCCAAGAGTTCTAATGTGAATTCCTTGTAGGTGTTGCGGCACCGAGTGATCCGGTGGGATCGATTCTAGTGGAAATCCTTCATAGTGTTGAAGGCGGGGACGTAGAGCAAGGGTGCTCGAACCTCGAAACAAATCTCCCGTGTTTGGATTGCTCTCTCTATCTCTCACTTGTGTTTATATCTTGCATGCTTATATTGCGTCCTTTTTATATGCTTGAATACTTGTGCTTAAATTAATATATGTTTGGGATTGTTTGCTCACACTTGTATTCAACCAAGAGAGCCATAGCGGCACCTCAACTCTTATCTAGAGGAATCTTGAGGAGATAGTTCAGAGCCCTTCACCGAGAATTCGGCTGCACTCTTAGGTTATACTTGGTATGCTTAGCATAATAGTTTTTAGTTTGCATAAATAGTTTTAATTCCGCGTTATTTCATCATTAGATTAGCTAGTCACCTATTCACCCCCCCTCTAGATGATTTCATATAGTACAAAGGTTGATCATGTTTATTGTCCTTGAGGACTATGTCCTCAGCTGTGAAGGTGATAACAGATATGTTCGATTGTACATGATGACATTCAGAACACAAGGGTTGAGTGTCATCTCCAGGGGTTTCTTGCATATGTGTTAGAAATGATTTTGAATTACCCAGTGCGTCCCTGAGTGCTTCTCTTGTCTCTTTCGAGAGGCGAAGCAACTCGTGTATGGTGATACGAGCTAGAATATTAGCCAGCTGGGCTAATATGTCAAAGCGAAAAGGAATGTCAAGTCCCAGGCCTAAAGGTTTTTTCAAAACACGGTCAAACCAGACTTCTTTTTGCTTCTCCTTTCTTAAAGTAGAGACAGAAGCTGGAACAGGTACTGCTACTGATCTCGTTTGCTGTTGTGTCTTGTCAGTAGTTTTGTCATACTATTTCAAGTATGATTTTCCTGACTGAGTGCCCGTTTGCTGGGGTACATTAGCCTGTGCTATGAAAGCATGTCTCTAATTTTCAGAATCGCTAAGACAAGCTATTGTTACGTTGTCATCATCTGACAAGACAGAGACAATGTTGCAAGATCTCTCCTTTGACTTGGATTTCTTTGAATCCCACTGTTCGTCTTGGGCGAGGTCTGGATGCACTCACATGATTTCTCATGTTTTCAATGTCAAGGGAACAAGACCTTTAGTCTCTCGTTGTTTAGCTGAAAGATGATTTATCTCAAGCCGTGCTTTAGGGATTAAAAAAGATCGATCAGGTACTGTGACCTTTGGTATAGTGCCAAATTCGAGAGTCACCATATTTGCAGTGACTTTCTTTTGTTTTGACTTTAAAGTTAGAACCTCAGCATCGACCAAAGTCTGAATTTTATCCTTGAGGACAAAGCACTTGTTCGTAGAATGATGAACCATCCTATGGAAAAGACAATAATTGGGATTGTTCGTGTGTCCCACTTCATTAGGGCGTCAAGCCTCGGGCAGCTTTAACTTATTCCCTTTCTGGAGTAGATGGAGTATTGTGACGGCCTGCTCATCTTTGAAGGAGTAGTGTTTCGGAGGAAACTTAAGCTCCTAATTATTGACGTCGCTTTTCTTGGTCTTCAGAGGAGCCTCCCCTGATAACTCAACGGACATAGTTTCTTTTCCTTTGGTTTGGGAAGATTGTGCCATCTTACTGCGCCTTTATTATTCATACCCCATTTACCTTTGGGAGTAGATGGTTCAAACTTTTTAGCCAACTTCTCGGCTATCTCAGCTTGTTCAACTAATTCTTTCCAAGTATAAGCCTTGACAGCTCCCATACGAATCTCCACTTGGTCTAGGAAGTTATGCCTACATGTCTGCAATAACATTGGCAAGGGCATCCCTACTGGACACATCAGAGATAAGTTTTTGAACCGTTCAATATAATCACGGATGGATTCTTCTTTCCTCTGCACAGTGGAGAGGAGTTTATCCATAGTCACCTCAGTGTCATCCTCGTAAAAATGAGAAAGGAACTGAGTCTCCAAGTCGATCTAGGAATTGATAGAGCCTGGTGGAAGGCTTCTGAACCAGTCGACAGCTACTCCTTTGAGAGTACCGATAAATAATCTAACCATAATAGCATCATTGTCTATAACATTATCAGTCTGAGACAGGAAGTAATAGATATGCTGGTTTGGCAAGCTTTTACCATCATACGTATGTAGCGTAGGTGGTTTAAACTTTCAAGGATATGGCACTGATTCCCATTCAAGTGGATAAGGATGAGTCATGCGTGCCTTCTTCAATTCATCCATCTAAGTTAGGGATGCAATCTGAGCTTGGAAGCCTTTAAGAACTTCATCACGATGGAAGAGCTTTGCTTTGACTTTTCAGTCTTAGGTTGCTCATCATCATTATGCTCCTCCTCATTATGATTGCTTCCGGCATCGTTATCATTTCGGTTGGAAAGGAGTTGAGCGAGCATTTGTTGGATGTTGTCCAAGGCTTCTTGCTGGTCCTTGGAGGTCTGCTCTTGAGGTTCCATCTGTCGGCGGAGGTCGTCATTGCCGTTATCGACCATATGCACCAATACTCTGCCAGTTCGCACCGAGCTGACCGTGCTGAAGAGACATACCCACTAGCTTCTTCTTCATCGTCCGACCATTGGAATAAACTTTTCAATGGTTCAGGTGATATTACTTCAATCGAAGAGGATGGTTGCTCATAGTTGTAGGGTATGGCCACCCTAGATCTGGTGCTTCGAAACACACCTTCCTCTTCTACCAAGATTTGGCCTAAGCCAGGGCTATAGCCTGGGTCTGGAGAACTGACCGAAGTAGAATTAGCATCATGCCGCCCTCATCTACCCCTGAGCAGTTCACGTCCCCATCCTATCGTGTTGGTGGATGCAGAAGGTAGATCTGATAGGTTTCACGATTGCTCTTTTTGTGATGTTTGACAGGAGCTCGAACTGATAGTCGATCAAAAATCGACAGTCGGACTGGAAAAGTAGCGGGCACTGGTCCTAGTCGGTAATGGACTGAATGGACCATCACCAACTGACATCCGACTTGTTCACAACAAGAGGGAGAAGTATGGAGTAGTTCTAACTTCCGCTTGTTAGTTAGAAACTCTGGTAAATCAGTATTTGCCAAGCTTACACGATCTTACTTGGATACTTGAAGAGGTTGTTTGGGCTGGAGACCTCTAGCCTTGAGGCTTCTATTTTTAGGTGATTTGAAAATCACCTTATCAGTTATATTAATTTTGATTAGCGAAGTTAGGCGTGTACCTCCGCCACAAGACGCAAAGCACCGCATGATTTTGGGAGCGAAGTCATAGTGACTTCTCTTTTAGCACGTTGTGATGTTTTGTTCTTGACCTTGCAGCGAAAGTAGGTAGCACTGCTAAGTGCTTCAGTTCCAGCCTAATGGCTAAGAACTCTATTAGTACCTTTAGGTACTGGCGCTGTGTTAGCCATGCCATCAGTAACTTCCCTCGTGAAAGTGAGGTTAGCACTAGGGGTCACTGCTCTTAGGTTAGGCGAAGGCAGAGATACCAACTTAGCCTCGCGGCTAATATTGATAATGCTGCTAAACTGTATAGGCATTTTGCCTTGTCTTCGCATGATGGGCAAAGTTGTGCTGGAACTTTACCTGAAACTTCGTACGGAACTTTCTGCTTTGCTCTCCACACCTATTTGGAAAACGAAGCTTTAGGTTCGCAGGGAACCTGCTGATTAGTCTCTAATTTTGCATAATTTTTATCACATCTTCACATTTATTTCGTATTAAATTCTGCTAATAAAGCTTTACTTGCTTGATTCTAGGTCCATGGTGTGCAATAAAGAAGAAGACCCTAAATTACCATTTAATTGGTAATTAAGGCCTATTAAGATAGCCATTGACCTAGGAGGCTGATTTTGTCAAACCAGGGGCTGCAAATACGAAACCGGGACCAGATACTGACAGGAGACAAAAAGGACTACGCGCGGCTCGAAGCGCCACGCGCGGCAGCTATAGGGCCGCGAAAACGTGGCCATAGTCGCATTTTCGCGGCCGTACGGCCGTGGTGCGCGCCGCGTTTTGGGCCAGGGCTTGTCCCCTGGCCCCCTCTTCCCTGATGGCTATAAAAACCCCCGTGGGGTTCCAGAGTTGGGGATATGCAAAGTTTTAGGAGTAGTTTCATTTCCATTTTGTAGTTTAGGGTAGTGTAGTGTAGTTTTTCTTCTTCTTCCTCCCTTGTATTTTCCATTTCTTGTAGATCTTGTATTAGGGAGAGAGAGTGGTACATGTTGGGAAGCAAGAGTGCTTGTAATAGAAGGTGACAATCTATGAAAGGTGCTCTCTTATCTTATCTTTGTTTTCTTCTCTCTAATCTCTTTTACATGTGTAGCTAGTCTTTTCTCTCATGGCATCTAACTACTAACCATCAACTTGCTAACTTCTTTTATGATAATCCGCATGAATCTAATAGCCTCATTTTGGCCTTGCTCTTGCAAGAGCCATTGATGGCTCATGATGATGGATCTAACACTCTAACTTCCTAACCACTAACAAGCTAACATTACTTTACTTCATGCTTGCTCTTATTGGGTTTTGATGATTTAAGTGTAGCTTGCACTTGTTTGTTGAGTTGGGTTGTGATGAGTTACATATGGGTCATGCTTTGAATCGCTCTTGAACCAAGGACTAGTGATGGCCAATGATACATGTGAGGCAACTATCACTAAGAGGTTAGCATGTTGGTAGAGTCATTAGTAGTTAGTAGCCGTGAGTTTTCTTTCTCTTTCACTTGTTTTAAAAATATACAAAACTACAAAAACCATTCTTTTCCATGTTTCCTACTTCTTCGTATTTCACCGTACCTCTCTTTTCATTCTTTACTTTCTTTTCTTTTCATTCTTTAAAACTTTGAAGAACTTTTTAACAAATACGTGAATCAACCGGTAAAGCTTCTATCACCTTCCGTCCTTGTGGATTCGACTCGTTTTAGCCTCTATACTATAACGGAAGTATCGAGGAAGCCAAAGCACACACACTTTAAATATCCATTTCAAAACATACACTTTTTGTGCGCGGTTTTCCCCGATCAAATTTTGGCGCCGTTGCCGGGGATGGGAACGGTTTGATTTCACAAGTTTGTTAACTTTTCTTCTTTGTTTTTTGGTGTGCAGGTTAAATTTTAGCATTGCAGAAGTCCACACTTGCTCAAGTGTGGTCGGGTAACTTCTTGTACATTCATATACTCTGCTGCTAATTTTTGTTTATATTACTTGTACACTGTAAATAATTTTAAGAAGTAAAATACAGAAATTAGATGCTTTAAAACGGTTTAGACATTTGCATCTAGGCACGAGTTAATTTTCATTCTAATATACTATATTTTGTTCTTATGTTATTGTGATAGGAGGTGTACATATGGCATTGCATATAGTATAGGACAAACACTTCAGTGATTTACTCGCTTTTTTGTGTTCATGCTTATCTATATTGCACACTTGCATAAATTTAACTTAAGGGCAACACCCAATACAACATAAGGTGGGGAAGTTATTACCCTCCCTTAGCCCAAAAATCACCTCCCCACTCACACAACCCAAGCCTAATAAAAATTGCTAGACGTTGGCCCCTAGGGACATCTCGGACTCATTTAGGAGATTGACCTAAGGGGGAGTTGTTAGAAATTGACTCTTGCTAAATCAGTGTCTAAGGTTGGGGATTGAGAGGCGAAACCTCAAAGAACGGCGGTTTGGCATAATTAGGCCATTGCTCCGGCACGGATACCTCCCACTGATCTTGCCCCTACCTGGCCGATTAACTCGTGGTCAGCTTCTGACAATAGACCCTCCGTGGACAGTCTAACCAGTTAAGAGTCGTCTAGGTCTAAGTTAACCCTAGCATAGACTTGTTTTCTTTTTCTTTATTTGTTTGTTTGTTGTTTGTTTGTTTTCTTTTTTTTTTGTAAATTGTGAAATGGATTTTAACAACAATAATTCTTTCAATCATGATATAAATTCATATTTCACTCCGACCTCATTTGACTCGGATAACTCCAGCCCGGCTATGTACAACATGAACCAACCATATATGTCGAGTTGGGATTATCCGACTTAATATGACCCTTATCCTCAATCATATGACTATAATCTTCAAAATAATTTCAACTCTTCACAGAGTTCATAGGGATTCACCTCCCCCGAGTCAAATTATCAACCATATTGTCCATAATTTCCATAATATTCATTCCCCGATTCTTCTTCATATCCTCCTTTTCCTGAACCACCCCCTTGAGGTAATCTTCCTTCCCTCTCCATTTGTTTCATGTATTTACACATTCTCGATGCATTGAGGACCATGCATGAGATAAGTGTCGGGGAGGGTTTACTAACGTAGTTAGTTTTATATTTTCTTCCTTTTACACTTCTTTTTAATTAAACAAAAAAAATCTTTTATATAAAAACTTTTTACAAAGATTTTTAAAACAAGATAAATAGTTTTTGATCTATTTTTAAGAAAATTAAGATTATCTTAGGAATTAGGAAGACCTAAAATTATGAAATTTTAAACTGAGTCAAAATAATAGATCTTGTTTAAATTTTAGGATAAGAAAGTAAAATTGAGAAGATAATTTGACCTTGAATTTTTTTCCTTAGATTTATGCACTCCATACTTACACAATTTTTGGGATTAAAACAAAGACTGAAAATGCCATAATATATATATATATATATATATATATATATATAATATATATATATATATATATATATATATGATAAATAAAAACCACTTATTGAAGTTGGGTAATTATGCCTCAGGAAGCATGATTATTCACACCTAAAACGGTGGACAAAAAAATAATAATAATAAATAATCCCCTTTAGTTTTGTGACCTTGTTTACTCGAGTCCTTAAGTCCGAGGTATGTTTTCTCATCTGGTGCCCTAAGACCATCTAGTTTGGGAGTCACCGGCTAAAGGCTCACTATCCGGGTAAATAAGAAAGCCTAAGAGAACTAAGGGAAGAAAAAATAGATAAATAAATGGCATGAAAGTTAGAGTCGATATCCCAAAAACCTTCACAGTTCACAAAGTGCATATTTTTCTAAGAATTTTATGAAAGATCAAAGAGTCAATTCAATTTTAAATTCTTACATTTAATTTATCACAAGATTTTTTACATTTTGACTTAGTTTAAGAAAGAACAATTTCTGATTAACCTATGACTTAGATTACTTATATTTTCGCAAATAATATTTCAACACTTTTCTCTATTTTCAAAATGTGTTTTCAAAATACTAACATTTGATTTCTTTCTTTATGGATTTTGTGGGTGTAATCCGCTAAAAACCCTCAGGAGACAAAACTCCTCCTCTAAGAGAAACCTAGAGGTTTAACGGCTTGTTGCATATGCTCAGTGCAATCACGTCACCAGCGAAAGTGGTGTAATAATTTTCTTAGTTTTTTGTTTTGCTCGGGACGAGCAAAAAGATTAGTGTGGCGGTGTGATTAGTCTCTAATTTTGCATAATTTTTATCACATCTTCACATTTATTTCGTATTAAATTCTGCTAATAAAGCTTTGCTTGCTTGATTCTAGGTCCATGGTGTGCAATGAAGAAGAAGACCCTAAATTACCATTTAATTGGTAATTAAGGACTATTAAGATAGCCATTGACCTAGCAGGCTGATTCTGTCAAAACCAGGGGCTGCAAACACGAAACCGGGACCAGATACTGACAGGAGACAAAAAGGACTGCGCGCGGCGGCTATAGGGCCGCAAAAACGTGGCCATAGTCGCGTTTTCGCGGCCGTACGGCCGCGGCGCGCGCCGCGTTTTGGGCCAGGGCTTATCCCCTTGCCCCCCTCTTCCCTGATGGCTATAAAAACCCCCGTGGGGTTCCAGAGTTGGGGATATGCAGAGTTTTAGGAGTAGTTTCATTTCCATTTTGTAGTTTAGGGTAGTGTAGTGTAGTTTTTCTTCTTCTTCCTCCCTTGTATTTTCCATTTCTTGTAGATCTTGTATTAGGGAGAGAGAGTGGTACATGTTGGGAAGCAAAAGTGCTTGTAATAGAAGGTGACAATCTATGAAAGGTGCTCTCTTATCTTATCTTTGTTTTCTTCTCTCTAATCTCTTTTACATGTGTAGCTAGTCTTTTCTCTCATGGCAACTAACTACTAACCATCAACTTGCTAACTTCTTTTATGATAATCCGCATGAATCTAATAGCCTCATTTTGGCCTTGCTCTTGCAAGAGCCATTGATGGCTCATGATGATGGATCTAACACTCTAACTTCCTAACCACTAACAAGCTAACATTACTTTACTTCATTCTTGCTCTTATTGGGTTTTGATGATTTAAGTGTAGCTTGCACTTGTTTGTTGAGTTGGGTTGTGATGAGTTACATATGGGTCATGCTTTGAATCGCTCTTGAACCAAGGACTAGTGATGGCCAATGATACATGTGAGGCAACTATCACTAAGAGGTTAGCATGTTGGTGGAGTCATTAGTAGTTAGTAGCCGTGAGTTTTCTTTCTCTTTCACTTGTTTTAGAAATATACAAAACTACAAAAACCATTCTTTTCCATGTTTCCTACTTCGTATTTCACCGTACCTCTCTTTTCATTCTTTACTTTCTTTTCTTTTCATTCTTTAAAACTTTGAAGAACTTTTTAACAAACACGTGAATCAACCGGTAAAGCTTCTATCGCCTCCCGTCCTTGTGGATTCGACTCGTTTTAGCTCTATGCTATAACGGAAGTATCGAGGAAGCCAAAGCACACACACTTTAAGTATCCATTTCAAAACATACACTTTTGTGCGCGATTTTCCCCCGATCACCTGCCTAGCCTCGCATGAGGCACTTTTAGCGTCGGTTGAGGCTGAGAGGAGCTGGGACGAGGTACATCTAGTTGCTCGCCTGGTTAAGGCTGGTTTCTGTTTTTTAGCCACTGAAGCCTTGGCCACAGAAACTGTTTTGTTCTTCCGCGCATGGAGCACTAGGCTACCCCCAGAGAGCAGTTCTTCGAATTTTTCTTGGTCAAAGTGAATGACCAAGTTTTGGACAATGATGGGCTCAAAACTCTGACCGTTTCATTGTGACATCGTCTCCTTATTGCGGAAGAAGACTCGTGTCCCCAGCGGAGTCGCCATCTTGTTTTCCATCGAAAGTATATTGCTATTCATGGAAAACTTACAAAAAAAAGGTGGAGGAGTGAAATTACAAGTAATTAGACAGAAAATTATAGGTAAATCTCCTCCAAGATTTCTGAGAAAGTATGCCTGTAGGAATCTGATCAGCGCGCGATCACTTTATCCCTTTGATGATGTAATCGATCAAACGATCAAGCTGCCTCCTAATAGGATTCCTTTATCTCTTGGTTCTGAAATTGAGTTTTTGGAAGCAGGAGGATAAGAGAACACTCTTTAGAAGAATCTCTGGTTGAATTTCTTTCAGACAATCTTCTTTATCTAGCCCGTTAACCCTTTTTTCTCTCTATCTGTGCAGGTTTCTTTGTCCCTCCTTGGCTTAGCAAGGGATTATTTATAGACAAAATGGGATGAACCGCTCCCTTGAATTCAGCAAGACTGAATCAGTCTTTAGCTTCGCACGAGTCTGCAAATGACCTTGCCGCGAAGCCCCTTGCGAGCTTCCAGCGAAGCAAGAGGGTTCGTGCGAACGCCATCCTGCCGTTGTGACTTAATTGTCTCCACTTAATGTGGGACGAAGTGGGCGAGCGTAATCGCTTACTTAAAGTGGTATTAATCCCACTAAATTAGTGGGGTTCACCCTTTAATCCTCCTTGGAAAATGGTCAATTGATGACCTAGTGAAGCTCGATGCAGAGCTAAGTCATGCGAAGTTAAGACTTAGCTTAGAGCTTCAGCGAAGTTACCTTCGCAATCTCCTGCGGAGGTAAGACTAGCTCATAGCGAAGTGAAATCTTTTTTCCCTTCCAGCAAAGCTAGGGGTAAAGCTTCTAGTGTGAAGTTCCTGGATCAGCCTCTGGCGGGGTTAAATGGGAGGCTTCGAGCAAAGCTAATGGTTAGCCTCACAGCGAAGCTACCAAGAGAGCTTTGGGCGAAGTTGTAAGTTAGCTCTATATGGAGCTATAAAGAGCTTTAAAGCGAGGCCAGAGGCTATCCTCTTGGGCTCATACAAGGCTAAGTGTTGAGCTAACTTAGCATCTTAAGTTTACTGCTTGGATCTCTTCAAAGATAACTTTGGCTTCAGTCTGCTTCACTGGATCAGTAAAGTCCAAGTCGCTGCCTTATGCCTGGTCGTCAGCTTGTCTTCTACCTATCTTTTGTAAATGTCGATAAGTTAGACGTCGTTCAGACTGGTTGAAGATAAATGTGAGAGTTTTTTCTTTTTAGAATGTCAACACCCACCACATTGCTGGAGGACGCTTTGGCATTACCTTTGGACTTCCTGTATGTGACAGTCGTTTATTGTTGGCTTTCAACAATGTCAGGATGGGCCCACATTGTCTCCTCTCGAAGAGTAGGAATAGGGATAAGACCTTTCTCCTTCTAGTTAGGAGGATCAATATTGATCACTCTTAGTTCCTCTTTCCAAATGGGAACCACTCCGGTTGGCACAGGCGGGAATCCCAACCGAATTGAATAGATGATGTAGCTGTCATGTTAGTAGTCACCTTTTTCTACTCTGGACAGAGCTTAAGTACCTCCGCATCGATCAGAGCCTGCAGAACATCCTTGAAGATGTAGCAATTCTTGGTAAGGTGTCCTAGCATTCTGTGATATAAGCAGTAGCTAAGATCATCAGTCTTCCCCTCCTCTTTAGGATGTCTGATCTCTGGCAATTTAAGTTTGTTACTCTTTTAAAGTAACTTCTTTTAAAGTAACTTGAACAGAGGGACCACGTGCTCATCGTTGAAGGAGTATAGTTTATTGGCACGTGCTTGGCTGGGAGCCTACCACCTCTGACTGACTGGGTCTTTGAAGGTGACATAACCTCCAGAGTATCTCTTCTCCTTAGTTAAGAAGACGACTTTGAGGCGCACCGTATTGGTTTGTCGTATCTTGGTTTGTTGTCTTTTTCTTCAAATCTGACCCTGGTAATAATTTCTTCCGCCTGTTCGCCATGTAACACCAACTACTTCAAGTGCGACATTCTGCCATTCTCATTTAAGGGAGTAGAGCATTTGCAGATTATGACATGTCTCAACCAGTGTAGATTGGGTCATACTGTTAGGACAACATAGTGCATGCTCTGAATCTTTTGATGAATGTTTTGATAGACTCTCCTTTCTTTTGCCTGGTTGTAAAGAGAGTTGGCACTGAAATTTCTGTATCGTCTTCAAAGAAATGAGCCAAAAATAACTTCTCGAGGTTGGCCCATGTTTTGATCGAGCCGGTAGGAAGTTCCATGAACCATTCAAAGGTGACCGCCTTAAGAGTGTCGATAAATAAACGACCATATAGCATCATTTGATACTACATTCCCAATTTAGGGCTTGAAGTAGTATATGTGTTGGTTCGGAGACCCTTTACCATCAAAAGTATGGAGAGACTGTGCCTTAAACTTAGGAGGATAAGGAGTCGTATCCCATTCTGCTGGATAGGGTCGAATTATCCCTACGTCGTGAAGGCCGCCTCAGTTTGCTAGGGCTTCGAGACGTTACTCCAATTTACTCATTCTCTTGGAATGGCTGCTTCTTTTTTCTGAGTTATCCTCCTCTTCAGATGAAGGCTTGGGTGGCTCAGAGTTAGAATGATCTTCATTCTCATTGTTTGCAAAAGATGAGCCCCTTTCTTCCTTTTGCCCTTTCTTCCTTTTGCCCTTGGACTTCTTGAAAGGTATTCTGCCCTTCGGCTTCTTTTACTACGTAAGCAGTTGTGACAACATCTATTTAAAGGTATCGATAGATTTCTGCTGTGCTTAAATCATATCGAGTTGTTTCCTTTGGACCCAGGCCTGCTCTTGCCTGGCCACTTCCTCAGGATTTTCTTCCATGTAAGCAAAGGTGGTTGTCTCCGAACTAAAATTCAAAGACTGGGATTCAATGATGGTGGAATGCTCATCGTCCACCTCAATTCTCCTGTCCTACATACTGTAGTCGACTGGGGAATTTGTTCTCGTGCGTGTCCAAGTGTGTCAGTATACCCCTTCAGGTTCGACAAGAATGTCCTTCAAACTTGGAGATCGGTCAACATCTCACTCTTCTGAACTGACAGCAATTGCTTCACTTTGGACTTGCTTGGTGTGGAACTCGGCCCCACCATGTTTGCAGTCACTTTTGGGTGCCCAACTTCGGTGAACAATTTCTTTTTCGGGGACCGTCATCTCTCGGCTGAGTTTGAAGCCGCTGACAACCAGGTAAAAACTGAGGGCTTGTTTATCTGAAAGCCGCAATGGCAGTCAGAAAGTACTGCTGAGATGAGCTGCTCGCAGTGACATTGAGGAGTGATCTGATGGACACTCTTCTTCCTTGTCAGGTAGTCTCTTAGGTCCGCTGTCAGGATGTCTGAGGAACTAGCCTCCAACCCTTGGGGGTGAGATCTTTTTGGTCTTTTATTTCTTGAAGACATGCAATTCTGAACACGGTCTAAAGTTGCTTTGTTGAGACGCAGACCTCACGTGGTGTTGAAACGCGGATATTCAACATTGGCTGAGTTTGACTCAGAACGCAAGTCTCCTAAATAGAATTGGAAATGCGGGTGTCGCGTTCTAAGATAGGTAAAATGCAGATCTCACATTTGGAGCAGGTAAAACATGAGTTCCGCGTTTGACACGAACCTCGCATTGTTTAAGAATGTGAGACTCGCGTTCTGGAACAAAAGCGTGGTCCTTATGTTGCTTAAAAGAAACGCTGATATAAACCACATATTCTGAATCTCCAGAATAGATTGTCTCTGCAGAATTTTTAATTTGTTGTCAACGAGGACGACAACTTCATTGACGTTCAACATTTTGATTAAGCCGCAAGGGTCAGCAACCTGGAATTGCAGAGTTCGAAGAGGAGAGTGATGGCGGGATTGATCTTCACCAGCGTTGTGATCATGTACCGACGCATTAGCGCTGCGGGTCTCCTGAGAGACGTTGACGCAGGCTACATGCGTTGCACGAGAGGTTTTCAAAACCTTATTAGAAGTGGCACCGCTTGCGCTGTAAGCAGAAGTGCGAGGAAAAATCTCCAAAGAGATTCGAGAGCGAGTCTCAGAAGAGACTTGCGGTACTGCCGCATTGTTTTGGGGCCGGTGGTGCCTGAGAAAAGGAATTCCTCGAACTTCCCTTGGTCAAATTCAATGACGAGGGATTCCACCGTTTTCTCAAGAAGCTGGACATCAGCTTTGCACTACGGTCTTTTCGTCAGTAGAGAATGAAGTCTCCAGCAGAGTTGCCATCTTTTGTTTGGTCAAAAAAATTGCACGAAGTAAAATTTCTTTGAGTGGATGAAAAGATTATAATGAAATAATTCTAACTACGAAAGAGGGAAAAATAACTAGTTCTTCTCTTGTTTAAGGTTGGGTTCTTCGTGTGACATTAGAGAGTGATTCTTATCTCCGTTGATTGGTTGAACGAAACAAGCTTCTCTTCGGGATGCTCTCAAAAAGTAATCAGAGAGGGGCTCTGTTTTTAACATACTAAGTATTTAAAACCCACTGATTTCTCCTTTTCTCTCTCCCTGGACCTTTTAAAAAAAGCAAGAGGAAAGAAAGAAGCTTTTAACTTGAGAATTTTCAGCTCTCAATCTTCAAAAGTCTCACTTTCTCTTCTCTGGCCTCCAAAAAAAGTCCTCCCTCTCCTTCATAGCACCTCAGGCTATTTATAGGGAGTCAGGGGGTATAATTGTCCCCTGTAATCCCTTCATAATGCAGATTAACTCTCCCATTATGTGAGAAGTTAATTGATCCATTAATGGGGGTCAGTTATAAAAGAAACATGGGACTCGCGGTGGATGCGGACCTCGTGTTGTTTGTTGGAGACGCGAACGTCTCAGTCAGAACGCAGAGTTGCTCAGACCCACGTGAGGCACAAGATGCGGAGTTGCTCAGACCCACGTTTGAAGTGGAATGCAGAGTTGCTCGGACCTGCGCTTGAAGTGGGATGCGGTGTTGTTCAGACCCATGTTTAAAATAAGACACGAGGTTGCTCAGACCCGTGTGAGAAGCAGAGTTACTCTGACCTGAAAGTACACCTAGAAGGGGGGTGAATAGGTGTAAGGATAATCTAATAACAAATGATACGGAATTAAAAACTAAATGCAACACACTTAGTGTAACTAAAGAGTGTAGCCAAATTCTCGGTGAAGGGCTCTGGACTATCTCCTCTAAATTTCTCTAAATAAGAGTTGAGGTGCTATATGAAGCTCTCTTGGTTGAACACAAGTATGGCACACAAACAACAATACCAAGCATATAAGTATGAATGAGCAATATGAATGATGCAAGGTACAATATAAGAGAGAGAGAGAGAGTTAGAGAAAGTGGATCAAACACAAACACGAAGATATGTTTCGAGGTTCGAGCACACAGTTCTACGTCCCCGCCTTCACACAAAAGGATTTTCACTATATCGTCCACACAGGACTTCCCACACAGGGAACCTCCACTGATGATTTGGATAAATACAAACCGGGAGTGCACAACTCCTCTCTCAACAATACAACCTCTCACTAGAGGCAAGGCACTAAGCCAAACAACTATCAACCTCACACTTGAGAGATAAGGCACTTAGCCACACAACCACAATCACCTCTACACTTAGAGGATACAAACACCACTTCCACAATCACCTCTCACTAGAGGGATATGAACACAATCACCTCTCATTAGAGGGATATCACAAAGTATGGAAGGTTTACAACTTGGTGGTATCAACAACCACAAACTAATTTTCTCACAAAACTAAGATCCTATAGATAGGATAAAGATGATAGCTCAAGTGTGAGAAAATAAAGAGTTGAAAATCAAAATCACAAAGAAAATACTTGGGAAAACTTCTAAGATATAATGAAAATGAAGAACAAAAATAAATCCCAAAGACTTCTCTTTTTCTTTGATCTTTTCAACTCTTTAAAACAAATGAAGATAGATCTTTTGAACCCAAAAACTCTTTTAAAACTTGCTGTTAAAACACTTAAGAAGATGAAAATTTTACTCTTGAAATTCTTGAAGAAACCAGCTCAAATGAGTGGGTATATATAGCCCTACAAAATTTCTGCCCGTTGGCAACAGGAAAGGGCAGTTTTGCCTTCCGGTCGACCGCCCGGTCGACCGGCCCAACGGTCATTTTTATGACCGTTGTGCCTCCGGTCGACCGCCCGGTCGACCGAGCCTAGATACAGAGAGCAGCAGCTCTCTGCCGGTCGACTGGGGCCATTTCCAGAGAGCAGAGCTCTCTGGACGGTCGACTGCCCGGTCAACCGGCCCACCACCCAGGCTGCGTGCACGTCCTGTGCACGTCGGTCGACCGGACCGGTCGACCGACTTCTGTTACGGTCGACCGGTCCGGTCGACCGGCAGACAGCCAGGTCAGACTATTATGGGGATTAAAAACTCGTGTTTTTATCTTCAATTAAATCCCATAAAATCACAAAAATTTCATAAAAATCAGTTCTTATTAGATCTTTGAAATACAAATATGTGTAACAAAATTCAACACATATTACAAACTATTTGAACCAGTTTTGTGATATTGAAATTTGCCTTAAACCAAAATCCGTATTTTTCAAAACTTAGATTTTTGAAATGGAAATCCGATTTTTTCAAAACACATGTAAATACAAAAACATGATATTTAAATAACTTTTAAGCATATTGTATATGGATAGAATCCAATATACATGAAAGATATTATATCTATGTTTTTGATATGAAATCCAATATTGATTAAACCGAAAACCAAAAATCAATAAACTTAAAACAAGTGTGTGTGTGTGTGTGTGTGTATTGTGAACTTGAGCATATCAACACTATCTAATCTTTACAAAGATCTAAACAAAATCTTAAACTAAACAAATTGAGATCTTCTTGTAGAACTCTATCTCCAATTTGACTCGATTCAAACACGATCCAACGAGCTTGACTCCAACCGAGTGCTAGATGCGATCTTGACGCTCAAGCTCTTGAATCACCATATGAAAGCTCCAAAATACCTTTGTTGAAGCTAATCACCTACTAATATCTTTATCAAATATCTGAAACTAAATATCACAAGATTATTAGTAAATTATAACTACATGAGTTAATCATCATCAAAACTAGAGTGAAGGGCCTCTGGGCCAACAATCTCCCCCTTTTTGATGATGACAAAACTCATGGAGTTATATATGCATGGATTAAAGTTAAGCTTCATAGAAGCTCCCCCTTAACTCATGCATAGCAATAAACAATAAAGATATACAGTGAATGCTCAACATAAATATGCATAAACATGCATAAAATAAAGAAATGAAACAAACATGATCTTTGATACCAAGAAAATAAACATGCTCTTGATATCAATTTTAAAATAAAAATGTTCTTAAAAAATGTTGCTCTTAATACCAGCAAAAGCTCTTGATACCAACAAAAGATGCCCTTGATACCAATGGTAAAAGATAACAAATTTAAACAAACCTGCATATATAAACATGAAGTAAAAATGCATATTAAACAAGAAGTAAACATGCATATTAAACTCCAAAATATCTCTCCTCTTTTTATCAAATCATCAACAAAGGGGTACAAATAATAAAGGGCATAAATAATATTTTTCTGCCTTTTTGCATAAATCAAACAATAAGGTATATATGCTATATACATTCATGAAGAGGAGAGACGTGAAGTTAACTCCCCCTGCATACATGCATTTATATGAAAAGAGATGATTAAACCCTAACCACATAAATCATAATATGCAATGTATAAAAAGAGATGTGAAGCTCCTACTACACATGTGTACTACATACCAAAGAAAGGTCAATCACTTCAATATGACATACACTCAATATGAATCTATATATAGAGAAGATGTTAAGCTTCCTTGCATATAAGCAATACAAATCAAAACATTATGATACCAATTGAAAAATATATCAATTTAGTAAGAAGGTATACGTTGAAACATCATGATACCAATTTATGATACCAATTGAAAATAAACTAAACATTTTGAAGAAACCAACAAAAATTTTGATACCAATTGAAAGATATAAATATATAGGAAGTCTTGATCCAATTGTAAAAATTAGTACCAATTGAAAATATTTTCACTTTTGATACCAATTGAAAAACGTAAACCAATCTTTTTATTTAAACACTAAAATCATTTTGCAATAGAGATACTAACTAGAGAATAATATCAATTTAATATTCTTGATACCAATATTGAAAATGAAACATATACCAATTGAAAATATTTTTCATTAGGAGTGTAGGAAACCAATTAAAAACTAAGATATCAAAATATCCTTTTTCAACATAAAGAGTGGAATAAGATACCAATTGTATTCAAAACCGATTGAAAGGTAAAACATGAATTTTCTCCCTTTATGAAATACTAATGAAAACGATGCATAAGTTTATATAAGATACTAATTTAAAAATAATTGTCATTAAGAACTAAATCAAGCTTAGTATAGCAAAATTTGTGCTTAAAGATATAGAGATATAGTAAGCACAATCAAAACACATATATATGTATGAAAAGTTAAATACCAATCAAAATTGATATTGTTTGAAGTTGAAGCAAACATATATAGAAACAACTATGAGTATACAAAATAAATATCAATTGTGATACCAATTGAAAAACACAATGAGGATCAAGTGTATAACTCATAAAGACCACCCTATTCATGCACATGTTAAAATGATTTTCAATTTGAGCATACAAGGCATGGTCGCCCATCCAACCACCCATAGATGGGTAAGGTTTTCAAAAATAAATTTGAAAATAAGTTTAGCATATTAGAAAACTCTACCAAAATGAAGAATACGAACTAGTTATATGATAAAATTGTAAACTAGTACGAAATCCTTCAAGTAAGGAATAAAATAATAACATATCCATGAAAACATGAAAATCACTCAACCAATGAAGTCTATATAGCACATATAATACTCATGAAAATAAAATCATGAGAAAACATCAAGTAATGTGAGTGTACGAGTTTTGTGTGAAAGACATAGTCATGGATATAGGCAATTAAGCTCAAATATGAAATTCCTTTATAAAAATCATCAAAATTAAATCTACTTCAAGATATATGTATGTTTAGTCTAAACTAGAAGTATACATACATATCCAAATACAATTGAGTCCATAAAAGAATATTGCATGAAAGGCAAATGACTCAAGGTTATACATGTATATCTTAAAGTTTTGACAAAATTAGCATATATATGAAGTTAAAACATATTATCATGAAAAACATGTCCAAAAATAGGGAATACAAGTCAAAATGCATGAATCATTAAACTAGGCTATACTAGTACATCTAATGGGTACAAATGAGCAATCAAGCACAAACATATAATAATCAATTTGTGACTCACTAGTTTACAAGCATATGCACAAGTTTTAATGAAAAATTACATCTAAACATGTAATCAAATCATGAAGTGCGAAAAATCATAAACAAAAACCAATATGATCATTATGTAGATGCACATGCTATTAGAGGTAGGATATACACAATAGCTAAACGATAGTGAGAGCACAAAATATAAGTCCATATAAACATGGGTGTCTCTTAAATATTATACTTGTATATCACTAATCTAAATTTCATGGCATTTAACATAATAATCATGAAATATCAAAACATGCTAAAAATTAATTATGAAAGCACGTAAACTAAATGGGAGTTTAGAGATCGTTACCAAAAATCATGAGGGCAAATCTCTAGGCTCCAAACCAAGGTGGTCCTCCCACCAAACTCCCCTTGAAAGTGATGCATCCAAAATAGTCACTATTAAGCTCGGAACAAATCCACCTCAAGGCACCAACAACTCTCACGTCATGTGAGAGCCCACACCTACATCAAATAAAATAGGAGTGGTCTTTGGTACCCATACTCTTTTGGGTCCGCGGGGGTGCTCCTTTCCTAACCCAAACAAATATATTTGCTAAATTTACATTATGTACTCTATCATAACAAAACATAGCTAGATGGTTCTTACGTCCACAATGTGTACATGTGTACACATGAGCATACATAGTGTTGTGTGCATGAATATGGAAGCATGTGTATGTCGTGGTTTGTGTGCATGCATAGATGGAATTTGTTTCTAGCGAAACATGAATTCCAAACGTGTGTGGTTCAAGGCACATTGGCTCAAAGTGGAGCCTAAACAATCAACATTCTTCTTCAAAATGTTTATATCATTTTCAATGTTAGAAGAAGATGTGGTGCATGCAATAGATACACTAGGTGGTAAAGCTATACTAGCATGGCAAACATGAGTATCAATATCATTTTTCAAAGAAATATTTTTCTTAGAAACCAAATCCAATTCTTTTGATATAGAAATAATTTTATTTTTTAAAGATTCATTTTCTTTACAACAAAATCAAGTTTTGAAGATAAAGTCTCATTTTTCTTCAAAACATTTTCACAATCATTTTTTGTTTTCAAAATTCCATTTTCTTTTAGGGCAAGGTCAAGTTGGGATTTAAGTGAGTCACGTTCACTTGAAATCTCATCCCTCTCTTGCAAAACTAAATCAAGTCTAGAAGACAAATTTTCATTTTCTTTGTTAAGTCTAAAACTTTTCTTTTCAAAGCTTTATATTTTTCTAACAATTTTTCACAAAGAATGGAAAGTTCTTCATTCAAAGCATCGGCATCAATATAATCATCGCCGGAAGAACTAGCATAATCATCTAGTTGAGTTTCTGAATTTACCTCAAGGGAGTCATTCCCTTGGACCATGTAGCAACGTTGTTCGGATTCATCCTCACTAGATTCCTTCTCTACAATGTTTGGCGTTTGAAGCTTTGGAGAGGTCAACGTGTTCCACACTGCAGAGGCGGAATCACAATGAGAAAATAAACACAAATATTCTTTTCTTAATGTGCTTCTAAGTGCCGTTAGGGCTTGTGTATTGGCCTCTATATGCTTGCTATTACCAAGATAGAATTTCTTGGTAGCGGTAAAGAAAACATGCAAGCCTAGGGTTTGAGGTACATGAACATCCTAGCCTTCCAAACAACAATGTTGGAAGTATCAAACATGGGAAGAGTCATATAGTCCATGAGTGTGTGTAAACAAATAAGTGTGCAAATGTAAAAGATAGATTAGCAACCAAGATCTCACTCCTAGGTGGTTAAACCTAATATCAGGAGTGTAGGCTCTGATACCAATTGAAAGTACACCTAGAGGGGGGGTAAATATGTGTAAGGCAAATCTAATGACAAATGATACGGAATTAAAAACTAAATGCAACACACTTAGTGTAACCAAAGAGTGTAGCCCAATTCCCGGTGAAGGGCTCGGGACTATCACCTATAAATTCCTCTAAATAAGAGTTGAGGTGCTATATGAAGCTCCCTTGGTTGAACACAAGTATGGCACACAAACAACAATACCAAGCATATAAGTATGAATGAGCAATATGAATGATGCAAGGTACAATATAAGAGAGAGAGAGAGAGAGAGAGAGTTAGAGAAAGTGGATCAAACACAAATACGAAGATATGTTTCGAGGTTCGAGCACACAGTTCTATGTCCCCGCCTTCACACAGAAGATTTTCACTATATCGTCCACACAGGACTTCCCACACAAGGAACCTCCACTGAGGATTTGGGTAAATACAAACTGGGAGTACACAACTCCTCTCTCAACAATACAACCTCTCACTAGAGGCAAGGCACTAAGCCAAACAACTATCAACCTCACACTTGAGGGATAAGGCACTTAGCTACACAATCACAATCACCTCTACACTTAGAGGGATACAAACACCACTTCCACAATCACCTCTCACTAGAGGAATATCAACACAATCACCTCTCTCACTAGAGGGATATCACAAAGTATGGAAGGTTTACAATTTGGTGGTATTAACAACCACAAACTAATTTTCCACAAAACTAAGATCCTATAGATAGGATAGATATGATAGCTCAACTGTGAGAAAATAAAGAGTTTGAAAATCAAAATCACAAAGAAAATACTTGGGAAAACTTCTAGGATATAATGAAAATGAAGAACAAAAATAAATCCCAAAGACTTCTCTTTTTCTTTGATTTTTCCAATTCTTTAAAACAAATGAAGATAGATCTTTTAAACCTAAAAACTCTTTTAAAACTTGCTGTTAAAACACTTAAGAAGATGAAAATTTTTACTCTTGAAATTCTTGAAGAAACCAGCTCAAATGAGTGGGTATATATAGCCCCACAAAATTTCTGCCCGTTGGCAGCAGCAAAGGGCAGTTTTGCCCTTCCGGTCGACCGCCTGGTCGACCGGCCTAACGGTCATTTTCATGACCATTGTGCCTCCGGTCGATCGCCCGGTCAACCGAGCCTGGATACAGAGAGCAGCAGCTCTCTGCCGATCGACCGGCCGGTCGACCGGGGCCATTTCCAGATAGCAGAGCTCTCTAGATGGTCGACCGCCGCTCGATCAGCCCACCAGCCCAGGCTGCGTGCACGTCCTGTGAACGTCGGTCGACCGGACCGGTCGACCGACTTCTGCTACGGTCGACCGGCAGACAGCCAGGTCAGACTATTATGGGGATTAAAAACTCGGGTTTTATCTTCAATTAAATCCCATAAAATCACATAAATTCCACAAAAATCAGTTCTTATTAGATCTTTGAAATACAACTATATGTGATAAAAATTTAACACATATTACAAACTAATTGAACTATTTTTGTGATATTGAAATTTGCCTTAAACCAAAATCCGTATTTTCCAAAACTTAGATTTTTGAAATGGAAATCTGATTTTTCCAAACATATGTAAATACAAAAACATGATATTTAAACAACTTTTAAGCATATTGTATATGGATAAAATTCAATATATATGAAAGATATTATATCTATGTTTTGACATGAAATCCAATATTGGTTAAACCGAAAATCAAAAGCCAATAAACTTAAAACAAGTGTGTGTGTGTGTGTGTGTGTGGTATTGTGAACTTGAGCATATCAACCCTATCTAATATTTACAAATATCTAAACAAAATCTTAAACTAAACAAACCGAGGTCTTCTGTAGAACTCTATCTCCAAGTTGACTCGATCCAAACACGATCCAACGAGCTTGACTCCAACCGAGTGCTAGATGCGATCTTAACGCTTGAGCTCTTGAATCACTATGTGAAAGCTTCAAAATACCTTTGTTGAAGCTAATCACCTACTAATATCTTGATCAAATATCTGAAACTAAATATCACAAGATTATTAGTAAACTATAACTACATGAGTTAATCATCATCAAAAACTAGAGTGAAGAGCCTCTGGGCCAACAAGACCTGCGTCTAAAGTCTATGTTTTCCTTTGGACGCGAGGTCCACGTTTTAGTTGAAACGCAACCTTTGCGTTGAAGTGAGGTTCGCATCTGATGACTTGTCGCGATGGAAGCAGTTAAATAAGTTTCTTTTCAAGTTTACAAAAATAGGTTAAAATATTCTTTTATTGTTTTAGAAAGGAAAGGGAAAAAGTATCAATGTTGAAATAGGAGAAGATAGATGGAACAAGTGTTAATGTTGAAATAGGAGAAGATAGAAGAAGAGATGGGATGTTGTTTTAACTAAAAGAGAAACTAAACTAGAAAGGGAAAAAATGAAAGAATGAAAATGTGTTTCTATTCTAAGAAATCAAAGAAAGGAAAACTAAAAACACTTACCTCTTTTCGCCAATTACTCACCTTAATCTTCAGCGAAGGTTTACCTTGAGTTCGAAAGCGATCAATACATAACCCATAAGATCAGATCCAGTTCCTTGTTTGCGTTACATCATCAAGATAATACAAGCATGAAATGATATGAACATACAGAAGGAATCTATTATCATGAGCTATCGGCAGCACTTGCTAAAGCAAGGTTATTTCCATGCTATAAGACTCATCAGGATTGCAATCGAAAAGAGAAAAAGTAAAAAAGAAGAAGAAGAATATAAAACATAAACTTTAAATTAAATAGAAAAATGATGAAAGAAAGGGTAGAGAATTACAATGGTGTCACTCTCAACATAAATCTCTCTCTTACTCACATGAATCTCAGTCTAATCCTAGTTTACGAAGAAATTAGAATTACATTAAAAAAATAAAAACCTAAACTGAATCAGAACAAAAACATAGCCTAAGTTCTCTCTTTGCTCAGTTGTTTCCTGGTGCTTCTGAATTTGCAGGTATTTATAGAAAAAACTGGAAGGGGGAAAGCGACTAAAAATAGAGGAGCAAACGTTTCCCATCTGTTGCAATAAAATCGGTGACGCCATATCCGATGGTGCATAGCTTCTCTCATTTGGATATCTTCTTTTCGTCACTTTGTTTTTCAGTTTGTTTACTAAATTCACTCTGATCTTTATTGATTCTTCATTTAACCGAAAAGATATCTTAAAATCTTATTTAACTGAACTGAATTCGGGACTATCTTCAGCTAACCAAATAGATCCAATTAGTTCTAATTTTAACTGGTATTATTTGGTATAATCTTCTCTAGCTTCATTAAGAGAAGCCTGCAAAATTAAGACATTAAGACACGATAATTAGGAGAATTTATTATAGGATAAATGTATGAATGTAATAATAGATATGCAATAAATATGTACAATAAATTTGCCAAAACACTCCAAACCAAATGGCCCTACTGGAGATACAGATTATACACTCTAAAAAAGTATGATCATTCAAGAACCCAAAGCTTGCATGTCCTACTGGTGGGATTTTCCCCCATTCGGAGATGGCAACGCGAGCTCCGCCTACGGGCTCCCTCTCGGTTAACCTGTGGGCAGTCGAAACCCTCTGTTGTGGTCTTACCCTCGCTCGGAGTCCTTACTCTGCTGCAAATATTTCCACTCTCAAAGTCCAAGTTCACAACTTCGTTGATGGGATTCCCCACTCGGAAGTAATCGTGAACCCAACTCCACTGCTAGAATTTCCTCCACTTGGAGGCCTAAAATTTGCAATGACATTGATGGGATCCCCCAACTCAAAAACAAAAACGTTAAATCACCAAACCACTCCATATCCAGCCAACCACACCAGAGATGGAGATCAGCACTCTGAAAAGGCATGATCATATCAATTCCAAAAAAGCCAAGGGTAAAACAAACCAGGTAAGATCCAGGCAATCATTTCAATTCCAAAAGTATATATATTTCATTTCCAAAGATCTTTCCATCCCGAATACATTCCATTAAATATATTTGATTACATCTGATAAGAGTAATACAAAACCCTTTTACGCATCTGTGTTTACATGTTTGAAAAGAAATATATATGATCCAAATTCGATCCCTCTATCTTGTCGTTATGTCCAATCTCACCTTCGAACTCTGAGGGTACATCCCCCGTGTAGAACCTACCGTAAGGCACCACCTCATTGCTCGTGCCACAATCCGAATATCTTCGCTTTCCCGTCTTTTCTTTAGCAAACTCCGAGTGGGGAAGCGGAGAACATCTGTGGTGGTCAAAATTTGACCCTCATCAGGATAGAGAATGTCTCTAAGCCACCAAGAGCTTACCCGTGAAATCCATAACTCCCAGAGTCTAATCCGAAGCCTCCGCCACATCCAACTTTCCCGTAGTCATCCTCCTACACATCTAACCTTCCGAGGTCGCATTACTCCACCCTGAAGATGTGACATCCTTCTCCTATGAGAGGGGAATTGCTTCCATAACTCTCAGGGCATACAAATATACATTCATAGAGATACACTAGTAGTTTCTCTCTACTAGTCCTCTACCACCAACACACCTGTAGTTTTTCTCTGCATGGTCTATTCCTTCCACTACGGGCCTGTTGGTTGTCGTAACTGGCCGTAATTCATAAGTGACAATTGGTAAAGTCTTTTACAGTTGTAAATAAGTTGCATTCATGTAAGTTTACAGTGTTGGTTGGTAATATAAAGTTGTAAGTGAGAAAGTGTATTGTATTTTACGGTGTTTGGTTATCGTAATGTGTAAGTCGTAAGTGAAAAAGTTGACCACAAAATTAACTATTTGGTGATTTAAAAAGTTTTAATATTGCAAATAAATATTAAAAATACTAAATATTAAAAATTTTTAATATTAACATAAAAAAATAATACAAATTGCATGACCACAAAATTAACTGTAATGGGTTGTAAGTGAGTAGTAATTGGGTTGCAAGTGAGTGGTAGTTGAGTTGCGTAAGTCTTTTACAAATTTCAGTCCAAACAAACGACGTAGTTGTAATTGGGTTGTAAGTCATTTACGAATTACGGACTTTTACGCCTTTTACGGCGAAACAAACAGCCCCTACACTGGCAGTTTTTTCTGTCGGTCTTTCCTCCATTCCACCTACTGATTCTCACATCTGAGGATCTTACGTCGGAATCACACAAATGCTTCTACCTGACAGGTGTTTCTTCTTCCATGTGTTCTGCAGGTAACATCCTCGGGGAGCACCCAAACTTCGCTTGTGGTGGTTAGATTTATGGTGAGCCAGTTTTTATCCACCACATTAGCACAACACATTTTATTGCAAACATTTAGTTTGATGTGTCCTTTTTCCTATGCCCTTGTTCAAATTCAAAGTGAATTAGTGCGTGCAACTATTGCAACATCTAAATGGCACTTTGATCATGATATTGTGATAAAGGTAGTGTTTAATAGGATTTGATATATTTGAGATGATATTATTTATGAATGTTTGCTTTATTTCGGGCTAGATTTATGTTAGTAGACCTAACATCTGACTTGCTTATTGAACTTTGTTGAATTTGTAATCTTTTTTCATCATTGCATATTAATGCATAGCTAAAGTGGCTAATGGCGAAAAGATTGATAAATGGCGCAAGAAATTTGTGTTTCCAGACCAAGTGCATTTTTCTCTGTGTCATTTTTATTTGGTTGAAAAATTTAGCTGGAATTTGGAAGGATTGTTCTTCCAATTTAATGATGTACTAAATCTAGACCTCGTGTCCCGCTCGCTCACCGGCAAAGAAAGCACAACAACCAGTCTTGGGAATCCCTTTCACTGCTTCACTAAAGGATCTACTCTTCTCTTGAGAACCACCGTCATCCATTTCCTCTGGATTACTGCCAATTCAATTCAATTTTTTAAGATTGTGTTACGCGACAGAGAAAGCACAACAGAGAGCTGTCGTGCTTTTTTCAATTTGTGCAATATTTGTTCTTGTGACAAACTTTAAGACTAATGTGTCGAAAAAATTAAATTATCTATCATAAGCTATTACAAAATGCCAGGCAATTCTGGAGCTATATGCAAGTTTTAAAGCATTTAAAATTTACTGAAACTGAAAAATTACTAAGTATTACAAGTACTACATAATAAGATAGTCGTCATCAACATTCTGGCATCTCATTCAGATCAAAAGCAGGGGCAATATCTGAGGCTGGGGCATTTTCTGATGATGATTCACTGAGAACTCTACCAGCATCTTCGTTGACAATCGGCGCTTCCCCCAGTTTCTTGCATAGTATTTGTCGAGGGTGATTCACTAGTCGCTCTCCCACTGTCTTTATCTTCTTTTGCAATCGGCAATTGGGAAGTTTCTTGCATAGTGTTTGCTGTGGATGGCTCGTCGGTTTCCTTCACATTCTCTTCCTTCACAGTTTGTGATGGCGAAGAACTGTCTGACTTCTTATCTTTGCCTGGATCATAATGCGCTCGCATGTGCCCACCAAGAGACTGTCCAGATTGGTACACAGTTCCGCATTTGCCGCACCGGTGCTGACTGTCGCCTGTCTTCTTCTTGCTTTTCTTTGGTGCCTGGTCGCCGCCTTCCTCTAGCTTGAGTTTCCCTCTGTTGTGGCTGACAATGTGGCCGCCCAGCCCTTGGTGCGTGGGAAATGACTTGCCGCATATATGGCAAACATAAACGCCCGTTCCATCATTTGAGTGTTCTAACTTGATTCTCTTGGCCTTTGGCCCCTCATTGCATATCGGAGCACTCTTCTCCTCCTCTGACTAGTTGAAATCCTTTCAGTAGTATTTTGAGTTGAATTTCCAATCATAGTAGTGCTCATCTTCGCTTGCACATTCATTATCCCCACAGCTTCATTGATGTGGCCAAGCAACGATCTCACATTGCTTTCAGGCACATTTTTGAGCTGAATGGTGAGCTCAATTCCAGAAGCCTGATCCTCGGAGCTCTTAACCTCTTGAACATTCATGGCCACGGCATTTCCTTCATTTCCTCCAGTCTGCAATTTAGCTTCATCCTGTTCAGAATTCAGATTTGCTGAGTCCCTATCTGTGTTTTTCTACTTCCATCACATCTTCACTACGTGAATCAGAAGGATCTTTTTTTCCTCGGCCTCTTTTCTGGTTGTTTTCCACTTCAAGTTATGATATGGCGTGCTCAGAAGAGACAGTTCTTGGCTGCTGTTGCTGCTGCAGTCTTCGTCCTCGGCTTGCTTCATCAATGATTTGTGTGAATGCAATCTCATGTGCCCATAAAGAGCCTTATCCGATTGGAAAGACTTACCACATAGCTTGCATATAGGCCTGTATGCACTCTCAATGTGACCAACATTGTCGGCATAATACTGATGATCTTCAGATTCTGTAGATTCAGAAGATACTGGATCCTTGCCGAGCTCTTCAACAGATAGATAATAAGCATCGGTGTCATCAAAATCCTCTTCTTCTATGTCGACAGCTGACTGTTTCCATGAATCATTGCTTGTGATGATAACAGTTTCAGGTTCAGGTTCATGTTCGTGCATTGACGAAACTGTTTCCTTTGAGGCTGTAAATTCGTAGATTCTTCGCGCTTGCCAGCACTTGGGTGCTTTATTGTGATTCTGACAGGCTTTTTTGCAGACTCCTTGCTGCTGCATGTGACAGGTTCATCTTTCGATCTTGGTGATGGCGATGTGTTCCTTGTTGTTCTTGTTCTGATTTTGACTGATGACCTTCACAGTCTGCATCACAACTTGTATTGTGCGTTTCAGGCTGATTCTCCATCAAATTGAAATCTGAAGACAGAGAGAACAATAGAAATGTGAGAACCAACATATATGAAATTGGAAGCAAAATTATGTCCCAAAAATGCATGCATGTTAATGTCATTGTATATGCTAATTATTCAAACATATATTTGGTTAATTTAGATCTAATTTAAGTAAGGTACAGTGCTTTTCTTATATTTAGTTATATATTTGACTTGCAGATTGAAGACTCAAGTGGTAAAGTTATAAACAAATTAATACTCCTTCAAATTATTAGGGAAATAAGAGCAAAAATTACTGGCAAAGCTTAAATAGATTAAAAAGGGTACCCTTTGATGTAATTAAGATTTCTTTTGAGTGTTGATCAAATAGTTTCCAAGTGAACAGATAAAAAAGAATGACATTAATTAACGATTTATTTATAACAGAAAAAAGAAATCCATATTATCCATACATTAGTTATTGATTTCACATAACTCTTACTAATTAAGCCACTGAAATTACTAGCCAATCTCAGAGAAGTACATTACTAGTTCCTGTGAAATAGAGAGAATTTCTTCATGAAATTAATCATAAAGGAATCAAGGATGTTTTTTATTTTTAATAAAATCGAGTATTAATTTAATAAATTCCATGAAAGTCTTAAAAACTCAAAAGGCCAAAAAAAAATTAAACTAACAGAAATAGATCGAAAAAGGTTCATCAAAACACTAGTGATAGAGTTGAAGAACATACCTCAGGATCGAGTTGCGGCCGCGAAGAACGAGCTGGCGAAAAGGAGAGGCAACAAGGGTTAATTTCTCTCCAAGGAAACCTAGTGTGTTATTGAGTGTGAAGTATAGTAATTGGGAGGAGTAGATACAGAGATATATATAGAGACACATGCATGCATGGTTTGCGTGTGAGAATTTGATTCGAATACGTATCCTATTATGAGTACGAGTGTGATTGTGACTGTCAATTTTAAGTAATTCTAATGGCGGTTGATTAATTGGTAACCAATTAAATAGTGAGAAATATTGAAAAAACTCGCATTTGACTCGAATCCTGATTCCTGACTGCAGTCGGAAAAGAAAACCGAAGAAGGAAAAAAAAGAAAGAAAATTGGGTTTTTTAATATTAGAAGATGAAATGAAGCTTTAATTGAATTGGTCTCCTTACTTAGTAGTAACTCTATTTAATATTTTTCACTTGATTAACTTATTCAAGTGCATTCAATCTAGAACAAAAAAAAAAAATAATACCAGACTGGCCCAAGTACACTAATCAGCTCAACCAAAAAAAAGAAAAAGAAAAAGTTAGAGGGGGAAAAAATAACAATTAAAAAAAAGAGGAAACTATTTTTAAAAAACCAACAACTTATACTGCATCAAAATATAAAGTATGAATGAAAAATAAGAAATTTTTAATAACAAACTTTTCTTGTGAAAAAAATCATGAGTTCGAATCTCCCCATATAAAGCGGACGAGGAGATTTTTAATTTCAAACTAAATTTATAAGAGCACAAAGAGACGTGTTATGCAACGGTTCGACTTCACAGCAGATGGAGCTGCTAGGCTCGGCTAGTGGTTTGTGCAGACTCATGGGTGTGCACAGGGACTGCACATGATGACTACTATTTCGTGAAAGCTATAATTATTCATGAGTGTGTACTAGGCTTTCATTCTCTCTCATAGGGAGTTTCTTTCTCCCGATAATAGCGGGTATTCCTTTCCTCACTGGGAGTCTGTGGTGAAAATCAACGGGTCTTTCTCCATAAAAATAAGATAGAACTCTAATATACGAGACATGGTATAACAACATAACTATCTGTCAACAAGCTGGCAATTATTAATAATGAACTTAATAACAACTTCGAGCATGTATTATTAATAATGAATATAATAACAACTTAAAGTGTAAATTTTAACCCATCAGAGAAAAGACAGTCATGTTGACATGATATTTTCTATAGCATAATAAACTACATATAAATATAGGGAATTTGGATACTCTCATTTCACTAAAATTAGAGGACGGCCAAAATCAATAATCTTAACCGTACATTTCCTTTATGAAAGGTTGTAATTCAATCTTTTTGTAATTAACACATATATCTACCTGAATTACACACATAATTACTTCAAATTCAGGAAAAATCACAATTATCTATAGAAAATAATGTAGACTAAGTTGTCAACCTGGACCGTTGTTAAACTTTAGCGCAAATAAGAGGATCTAAATCCAAATATAGGCTTATGGTGAGCAATACCCGAAAATAAGTAAAATGGAGAGGAAAATTACCTCCCTCAAAACAAGTAGAGGCCAAATAGATTCAAAACTTGATGTAGGAGATGAAGGCAGAAGCACGCTAGCAGACCAGACATATACGAAGGAATTCTATTGACTATCATCATGTTGCAATTTATCTATGACGGAAGAGCAACAAGCAGCAAAGAATATTAGTGGTCTAAAGTACTCTATTCAAGAGCGCATGATCCTTTATGATGTGTTCTCCGTTGATGAAGCTCACAATAAAAACATTGAAGATCGAGAGATTACAAAGTAGGGCTCCATCTTTCAGGCGTCCAATGCCAATTAAAAAGTTAGCAAGTGACGCCGGAGTTCAAACCGAGTTTCATACTGTCATGTCTAACTTCCTAAAATACGCCGAAAGGAGTCACGACGAGAGTCGGCGACGTATACACGCAAGGAAAATACCCCACGCATACACGCTAAGGCTAAAGTAACCTGAACAAGCTATATAATCACTATATAACATGATAATCACTGCAATATGGCATATGACTTACCACACATGATAACAGATAAAGAAAAGAATAGAATAAATAATGAGTCCTATAAATCTGGAATCAAAGGAAATGATAGGAATAAAAGAAGTGAGAATACTAGTAATCGAATAAAGAGAACTCAATGCTTCTCGAGATGTCTGCGATCCTCTCCAATACCTGATCAGCAATAAATAGCAACAGATCTAGATATGCAAATTCAGGGAGTCAGAACTCTTAGTGAATGTGTAAGAATAAACTGAAAAGTGTATATGCATATAACGTGTGAGCATGCTATGAAGGAAATATACAAGATAAGATTAAAATAACATGTCAAACATAGATGAAGAATAACTAAGCCAGGCAGTGCTATTGTCAGGTGTACAATCAGGTATCTAACACAGTATAATCAGATATCTTCATAACATACATGTATAAGATGTCTATATGATCAACCAAAATACATTATAGATAGTTCAATATTATTATTATAGTCAGTGAATACCAATTGCCACCTGTAATAGACACATCCTATGCTACGTCTATCACACGTGTCAATCGAGGTCATAAGTTATTGAAACAAATCGGTAGGAGACATTGTATGGTGTTTTAAGTGGGTCTCGTGCACACCCGGGACCACGACCCAGACTCCTGGCGCTGAACCAGGCCCTACCGCAAGGTAGTCAGGAACATGTGTAATAGGAACAAGAACAGGACGGGGTGTCAGTCACCCTGCAGTGGAACCCTCTTTCGGCTACGTAACTTATATCCTAGGTCCACTCAAAATATAAACATTGTCTCCTCCATCAATTTTTTCAATCCCAGTGTAAGTTGTTTAATGTCATGTTATAGTTTATCAAGATTATTTAATGCGCATGTTACCTAGATCACTGAGATGACTCGGTGATAGTCACGGTAATAACGTCAACATGTGTAATCAGGATACCGGTATAACAGGATATATAATGTCAGTGAACAGTATACCAATATAACAGGACATGTAACAAGTATAACGTGAGGGTGTTGTATCGTATACAATATTTTCCCAGCAATTATGGTAACATGGACAATATAGTTATTAGGTAGATGTCAAGTATAATCAGTCAAGTTTTTCAGGTAAATCATGTTATTCAGGATGAGTAATGACATGTGATTAGTCTATAATTTTGCATTATTATATCGCATTTCCCTACTGATTTATGAAAAAATGTCCGTCTAAACCGTGTTTTAGTTTCTCTTGCAGATAAATCAGGAGTTTAAGGGTAAAATGGGTAATAAGAGCTTAATTAACCCCATTTTAGGGTAATTAAATCCGCAATTCTTGGAGGCCAAGTAAGGGATCTTCTAGAAGATACGTCGAACCTATACTCTATTGGCCCAAAGGCCCATCACTCTAGTTTTGATGATGATTAACTCATGTAGTTATAGTACTAATGACTGTGTTTAATTAGTCTCAGATTTATGATCAAGATCTTAATAGGTGTTTAGCTTCAACAAAGAATTTAAAGTCAAGTTTTGGAGATAACACGGTTTGATTCAAGAGCCTATACATCAAGACCACATCAAGTACTCAAGAGGAGTCTAACTCATTGGATCATGGTTTGGACCAAGTCAAGAAGGAGAAGAAGACTTCAAGTGAAGACTTCAAGAGATTGGACCAAGTCAAGAAGGAGAAGAAGACTTCAAGTGAAGACTTCAAGAGAAGACTTGTGTCTAGGTTTGTTTTTGTTAAGATTTTATTTTTAGATAAATATAAATGATAGAATAGTTGGTAGATTGCTCAAGTACATATACACCACACACACACACACTCAAGATTTAGATGTGTTTTCATAAAAGACTTTTCATTTTTGCAAAGACTTTCATTTTGGGAAAATACTGTTTTGGTTTTTGAGATTCAAAAGATAACATGTGTTTTAAACAAAACCATTTTAGTGCTTATTGTCAAAAACATAGATATTTCATCAAGTATGTGTAGTAGATCATATCCATACATTCTATGCTTAAAAGTGTTTAAATATCTTGTTTTTGTATTTGGAGAAGTTTTGAAAAAATCTATTTTGGAAAAATACAGATTTTATTTTATGCAAAATTTCTAAATTACAAAAATAGTTCAAAATGTTTGTAACATGGTTTGATTTTTACTCAAACATGTTTGTATATCAAAATATAATACTGAAACTATTTTTGTAGATTTTTAGAGATTTTATGGGATTTTATCAAAGTCAAAATACCTAGTTTTTAATCCTATAATGTTCTGGTCTGGCTTCTGCCGGTCGACCGGGCCGGTCGACCGAGCCAGGAGTCGGTCGACCGACTTGCACAAACATGCATGCCATGTTTGGCTGGAGGGCCGGTCGACCGACCAGAGAGCTCTGCTCTCTGTTCCAGGCCACGGTCGACCGGGACGGTCGATCCTGCCCCAACGGTTTAAAAATGACCATTGGCGGTCGACCGGGCCGGTCGACCACAGCCATCTAGGCTGCAGTTTTGTCCCAACGGCTAGTTTTTTTTTACGCTATAAAATGGGTTTCATGGACTGTTTTCAACAAGATTCAAGTGGGTTTTGGAGTCAGTTTTTCCTACTCTTTTAAGAGGTTTTCTCCACTTATTTTAGAGCCAAATACTTTCATTCAAAAGGAGAGTTTATCAAGAGTTTTCAAAAGTGATTTTCTTGTATTTTCTACCACAACTTCAATCTTTATTTTTCTCACAATCACTTGAGCTATCCTTACTATACCTATCCTATAGGGATCTTTATTGTGAGAGGATTTGAGGTGATCAAATGTTTAGATCATCAAGTTTACATCTTTGCTTTGAGGAGGCAGACTTGTGTGTTTGCGATTGTTTTGAGTTCTAGTGAGAGCTCTTTGTAGAGGTGCGGCCTCAGCAAGCTTGCGTGCTTGCAGTGTGTTTGTTCTTGCGGGAACGAGTGAAGGGACTAGAGAGTCCAAGAGTTCTAGTGGGAACTTCTTGTAGGTGTTGCGGCACCGAGTGATCTGGTGGGATCGATTTTAGTGGAAATCCTTCATAGTGTTGAAGGCGGGGACGTAGAGCAAGTGTGCTCGAACCTCGAAACAAATATCCCGTGTTTGCGATTGCTCTCTCTATCTCTTACTTATTTTTATATCTTGCATGCTTTTATTGTCTTCATCTTTATATGCTTGATATATGTTGTGCTTAAATGTTTTTATGTTTGGGATTGTTTTGCTAACACTTGTATTCAACCAAAAGAGCCAAAGCGGCACCTCATCTCTTCTCTAGAGGAATCTTGAGGAGTTAGTCCAGAGCCCTTCACGGGGAATCCGGCTACACTCTTATGTTATACTTGTGTTTAGCTTAAGAAGTTTTAGTTTGCATTAATAGTTTTAATTCCGCATTAATTGACCATTAGATTATCTAGTCACCTATTCACCCCCCTCTAAGTGATTTCAATTGGTATCAGAGCCACGTGCTCTTGATTTGGGTCTAACAACCTTGAGTTAAAGATCCTCATTTGTAGCTAATCACAATATTTATTTACACACACATGGATTTCATGTCACCTCCCACTTTTGACATTCTTAACATCCAAACTTGGAAGGTTAAGATGTTTATGTACCTCAAAGGCCTAGGCATTCATGTATTTCTTGATACTATTAAAGATTCATATGTTAACAATAGCAAGCATATTGAGGCTAACTCAAAAGCCATTCATGCTTTGAAGAGTACCCTAAACAATGATTATTTATGTAGGGTTGCTAATCTTGACTCGGCTTTTGTAGTATGAAAACACAATCATGTCCCTTGGCGAACAAGAACAATACTGTACGAGGAGCGACTCGGATGTTGGAAATGAAGCTTCCAACGTATGCTACATGGTCCAAGGGGATACCCCCCTTGAGGTAACTACCGAATCCGAGCTAGAAGAGGATGTTGATATGTCCTATAATGAACTTGCTTCATTTTGTCAACAACTACTAGAAAAATATGACATGCTTAAAAAGGATAACAAGAAAATAAAAAATAAATTTGATTGCTTGTTAAAAGAATGATTCTTTTAAAAATAAAATTGCATGCATTGAAAAAGATAACGAGTTTTGAAAAATGAGAATATTTCCTTGTCCTCTAAGCTAAATGATCTTTGTAAAGGAAATACTTCTTTGAAAGATAAGATTGTTTTGGTGGAAAAACAAAAAGAGATTGCTTTAATTGAAAATAACTCCTTAAAAAGAAAAATGGTTGAAAAAGAAAAGGTTAATGTTTCTAAAAAGAATAAGATTGTTGACCATGCTTTTTCATGCCACTACTAAAAATGAAGTTAAATTTTTAAAAAATAAAAATAGATTGTTTGAGCTCAACTTTGAGCAAATGTGTTTTTAACCATTCTAGATTGGAGTCCTTGTTTTCAAAGAAACAAGCTCCACATGCTCATGCACATCACCCTCACATGCATATGCACACTTTGCACGTCATGATCACACTCATACACATATGCATAGTAGAGTGTACAAGTGTACACATTGCGGCCGCAAAGGCTATTTAGCAAGATTTTGTTATGATAGAATAAATTCTTTAAATTTTGCAAATAAGAATGTTTGAGTTCCTTACAATGCTAATCCATGGACCCAAAAGAAAATGGGTACCAAAATCCCCACCTTTTGTATTTGATGCAGGCGCAGGCTCTCACAAAACGTGAGAGAGTTGGTTCCTTAGTGGTGGGTGCACATAGACTTGATGGACATACATTTAATGCACCGCTATCAAGGAGATTTGGTGGGACAACCATAATGTTTTGGAGAATTAGAGTATAGTTCATGTGTTGGTAACTATCTCTAAAAACTCCTATTTTATTTACATGCTTTTATAATTGATGATTTTTAGCATGTTTTAGTGTTTGTTAAAATAAGCATGTTTTATGTTTATGCTTTATGTGGTAAATACTAGTTTAGATGTAGTTTTTTATCAAAACTTGGATATATACGTGTACATATAGTGAGCAACATTTTGATTCATATACGTTTTGCACTTCATTATTCATTTGTACTCACTATATGCACATGTATAGGCTATTTTTGATGATTTCCTCATTTATACTTGTTTTATCTATTTACATGTTTTACTTCATGTATATGCTATTTTTATTCAAAACTAATAAATATACATGTATGCCCCTTGAGTCTTGCCTTCATGCAAATTATATCATAAACTCATTTTAGTTTGGGATATGTATGCATATTGTTAGCTTTGGATAAATCATACATATACCTTGAAGTTTGTTTTTAATGAAAATAAATCTTTATGATTTCATATTTTGATAAAATGATATTCATGTTTGTTTTAAGTTTTATTGACTATCTTCATGGAAATGCTAATTACATGATTCATGTACACTCACACTTTATTTTGTTTATTCATGACTTTGTTTCATGATTATTTTTGGCCTTATAGATTTCGAGTGTCAACCTTTATGTATTTAGTATGTTTCATGATAGACATATGATTTGGTTTCATGTTTTTGAAGGATCTTTAACTAGTTTTCAAAAATTAATTTAACTAGTTATTTTTTTCTTCATTTGGTAGTGTTTTCATAATAAAAATATTTTTGAACTCTAGTTTTTGAAAACCCCTACCAATCCCGTTATGGGCGGACGGATGAGCGAGCATGCCTTATATGCTTTATTGAAAGTCTTTATCTTGTGCATGAAAAGGAGTGGTAATTATGAGTTATATACTTGATTTACATCATATTTTCAATTGGTATCTCAATTGATATTTTTTTTTGTATATACTCATATTTTGTTTTCTATTTATGCATGCTTCATTTCATATAATATGCTCTATTGGTATTTTCATTTTCATACATATATTATGATTTATTTGTGCTTGATTTACAAGATATTTACATGTTTTAAGCACAAAGTATGTTTATGCTAAGCTTAATTCAAATCTTGATTTTCAATTGGTAACTCAATTGGTATTTTTGACAAGCTTATGCATTTACTTCAATTGGTATTTTTTTATTGATATCATAGTTTACAATATAATTCAATTGGTATCTATTTAATTCAATTGGTATCTATATATTTCCAATTGGGTTGTATTTCATTGGTATCAATATGTTTCAATTTTCAATTGGGTTTAAATTTCATTTGGTATCAATATGTTTTACCTACTTGGTATCAAAATTTATCATGTATTTTCATTGGTATCAAAATTTAATGTAAATTTAAATTGGTATCAAAATATTGTCTTTCATTGGTATCAAAATGCAAAAATGTTTCGATTTCAATTTTTCAATTTCAATTTGGTATCACAAATGTTTCTATTTCAATATGGTATCTATATCTTGTGATATCTTAATTTAAGAAAATTTAAAATTTGTATTGTTTAGTTACAATTGGATTCTTAAAAATGTTTTGATATGTTTTAGTTACAATTGGTATCTTAAAAATTTTGTTTATTTACAAGGGTATCTCAAAATGTGTTTTATTACCTTGAGTAAATTTCAAAATTTATTTTAAGTAACTATCAAAAATTTGTCTTAAAAATGTTTTGATATGTATTGCCTATATGCAAGGGGAGCTAAACATCTCTTCTACAATAGATTCATATTTAGTGTATCTTATATTAAGGAGCTTGATAACTCCTCTTTATGCGATACACGTGTATAGGGGGAGCTTCACATCTCCACTTATGCATTGCATATTATGCGTTATGTAAATTAGGGCTTGTCATCCCTTCTTCATGTAATGCATATATGTAAGAAAGTTAACTTAGCGTCTTCCTCATCATGAATGTATATCGCATATACCTCTTTATTGATTGCTTTGATTTCACCTCTTTATTGACTTTTGTTTCGGACAGAAAGGGAGAGAATATTGTTTTGTGTTTACTTTAACCCCTTTGTTAATGATTGACAAAAAGGGGGAGAAGTATTTTAGTATATATGCATGTTTTCCTTACTTTATACATAAAGAGGGAGAAAGAATTTTTTGTCTATGCATATGTTTTGTTTTGCAAAAAGGAAGAAAAGAATTTGTTGAGTTTATATATGCATATTTGTGTCTTTGCATATATTGAGTTTATGCATCTTGTGTTTTAGAAGATAAAAAAAATGTTTTTTAAAAAGTTTAAACAAAAAGGGGGAGAAAAGTTTTGAGAAAAAGAATTTTGCTTTATGCATGTTTCTCTCACCCTATGATGCATATATGTTTGTTTAGTTTTATGCACTTCATTGCCATATTATTTGTTATTTGCTTATTTGTTATGCAGAGTTAAGGGGGAGCTTCTTTAAGCTTTGCTTTAATCCATGCATATATAACTCCATGAGTTTTTGTCATCATCAAAAAGGGGGAGATTGTTGGCCCAAAGGCCCATCACGCTAGTTTTGATGATGATTAACTCATGTAGTTATAGTACTAATGATCTTGTGTTTAATTAGTCTCAGATTTGTGATCAAGATCTTAGTAGGTGTTTAGCTTCACAAAGGATTTAAAGTCAAGTTTTGGAGCTAAACACGGTTTGATCAAGAGCCTATGCATCAAGACCACATCAAGTACTCAAGAGGAAGTCTAGCTTATTGGATCATGGTTTGGACCAAGTCAAGAAGGAGAAGAAGACTTCAAGTGAAGACTTCAAGAGAAGACTTGTGTCTAGGTTTATTTTTGTTAAGATTTTGTTTTTAGATAAAATGTAAAGGATAGAATAGTTGGTGGATTGCTCAAATACATATACACACACACTCAAGATTTAGATGTGTTTTCATAAAAGACTTTTCATTTTGGCAAAGATTTTTCATTTTGGCAAAATACCGTTTGATTTTTGAGATTCAAAAGATAACATGTGTTTTAACCAAAACCATTTTAGTGCTTATTGTCAAAAACATAGATATTTCATCATGTATGGATCATATCCATACACTCTATGCTTTAAAAGTATTTAAAATATCTTTTTTTTGTATTTGGAGAAGTTTAGAAAAAATCTATTTTGGAAAAAATACAGATTTTGTTTTATGCCAAATTTCTAAATTACAAAAAATAGTTCAAAATGTTTGTAACATGGTTGATTTTTACTCAAACATGTTTGTATATCAAAGTATAATACTGAAACTATTTTTGTAGATTTTTAGAGATTTTATGGGATTTTATCAAAGTCAAAATATCTAGTTTTTAATCCCTATAATGTTCTGGTCTGGCTTCTGCCGGTCGACCGGGGCCGGTCGACCTGGCCAGGAGTCGGTCGACCGACTTGCACAAACGTGCACGTCATGTTTGGCTGGAGGCCGGTTGACCGTCCAGAGAGCTCTGCTCTCTGGAAAGCCCTGGTCGACCGGCAGAGAGCTCTGCTCTCTGTTCCAGGCCACGATCGACCGAGACGGTCGACCGCTGCCCCAACAGTCAGAAATATGGCCGTTGGCGGTCGACCGGGCCGGTCGACCGACTGCCGTCCAGGCTGCAGTTTTGCCCCAACGGCTAGTTTTTTCTGCGCCTATAAAATGAGGGTTCATGAACTGTTTTCAATAAGATTTCAAGTGGTTTTGGAGCCAGTTTTTCCTGCTCTTTTAAGAGTTTTTCTCACTTGTTTTAGAGCAAATACTTCCATTCAAAAGGAGAGTTTATCAAGAGTTTTCAAAAGTGATTTTCTTGTGTTTTTCACCACAACTTCAATCCTTGTTTTTCTCACAATCACTTAAGCTATCCAATTCTATACCTATCCTATAGGGATCTTTGTTGTGAGAGGATTTGAGGTGATCAAAGTGTTTAGATCACCAAAGTTTACATCTTTGCTTTGAGGAGGCAGACTTGTGTGTTCGCGATTGTTTTGAATTCTAATGAGAGCTCTTTGTAGAGGTGCGACCTCGGCAAGCTTGCGTGCTTGCAGTGTGTTTGTTCTTGCGGGAACGAGTGAAGGGACTAGAGAGTCCAAGAGTTCTAGTGGGAACTCCTTATAGGTGTTGTGGCACCGAGTGATCTGGTGGGATCGATTTTAGTGGAAATTCTTTCATAGTGTTGAAGGCAGGGACGTAGAGCAAGTGTGCTTGAACCTCGAAACAAAATATCTCGTGTTTGCGATTGCTCCTCTATCTCTACTTGTCTTTATATCTTGCATGCTTTTATTGTCTTCATCTTATATGCTTGATATACATTGTGCTTAAATTGTTATATGCTTGGGGATTGTTTGCTAACACTTGCATTCAACCAAGAGAGCCAAAGCAGCACCTCAACTCTTATCTAGAGGAATCTTGAGGAGTTAGTCCAGAGCCCTTCACGGGGAATCTTGCTACACTCTTGTGTTATACTTGATGTTTAGCTTAAGAAGTTTTAGTTTGTATTAATAGTTTTAATTCCGCATTAATTGACCATTAGATTAGCTAGTCAACCTATTCACCCCCCCTCTAGGTGATTTCAGACTCTTGCGCACGTCAGACGAATATCCGGATTAAAATGCCCGAAATGGAGTATACCAGGAAGGTCCTAGAAGCGGCACGAACCTACGCACCAAAACCAGGGACTTATGTCCCTGGTATTGCCACGAGTCCACAGCAAAAGTCGCGTTTCTGCAGCAATTGGGTAGAGCCACACGTCGATTTTCGACGCGTGGCCCCCGTCTCGTCTTCTAGAAGTCCCCTTTGCCTATAAATGCTGCAAGGTTTGTCCTGAACACAAACAGTTTTGATTTTAGGTTAGGGTTTCTATCTTTAGTGTAGGGTAGTGTAGGTGTTCTTCCTTTCTTTTCTTTTGTATTTTTATTTTGTTTTAGATCTTGCAGTAGGGTTGAGAGATTCAGAGAGGGACTGATGTAATAGATGGTGACAATCTTTGTAAAGGTGCCTCATTTCTTCTCCATTGTAATCTTCTCCATCTTCTACAAGATGCTTGGCTAATTTCTTCTTCTCATGGCAATCTAACTACTAACCACTAATTATCTAACCACTTACTTGATAATCCACATGAATCTAGTAGCATCACAAGGTCTTGCTCTTGCAAGAGCCATTGATGGCTCATGATGATGAATTCTAACATTCTAACATTTCTAACACCTAACCCACTAACTTGCTAACTTGCAAATGCTAACATTATTTCATGCTCACCTCTAACCAGTTTTGATGATTTAATAGTATCTTGCAACTTGTTATGTGGTATGGATGTATTATTTGAATGTAGAAGAACCTTCTTATGTGTAATGCTCTGTCGTCTCTGAAGCCAAGGATTAGTGATGGCTGAGGATCCATGTGAGGCAACTATCACTAAGAGGTTGTTGGCCCGAAGGCCCATCACTCTAGTTTTGATGATGATCAACTCATGTAGTTATGTTTACTAATGATCTTGTGTTTAATTAGTGACAGATTTATGATCAAGATCTTAGTAGGTGCATAGCTTCAACAAAGGATTTGAAGTCAAGTTTTGGAGCTAGCACGGTGTTTGGACCAAGTCAAGAAGGCTTCAAGTGAAGACTTAAAGAAGATGAAGACTTGTGTCTAGGTTTGTTTTTAGAAGATTTTGTTTTTAGATAAAATGTAAAGGATAGAGTAGTTGGTGGATTGCTCAAGTACATATACACACACTCTTGATAGTTTTGTTTTTACAAAAGATTTTCTTTTAGAAAAATACATGTTTGGTTTTTGTTATTCAATGTTTACATGTTTTTAACCAAAACCATGTTTAGTGCTTAATGTCAAAAACATAGATATTTCACCATGTTTATGTAGTGGATCATATCCATACACACTATGCTTTAATAGAGTTTAAATATCTTGTTTTTGTATTTGGAGAAGTTTTGAAAAATCAAGTTTGGAAAAATACCGTTTTGTTTTGAACCAATATTTTCAAGTTACAAAAATAGTTCAAATCATATGTAACATGTCTTGATTTTGTGCAAGCATGTTTGTTTATCAAAGTAAAGTGTTAAAACTATTTTTGTAGATTTTGTAAATTTATGGGATTTTGTTAGAGCCAAAAAGACCAAGTTTTAAATCCCTTAACAGTTTTCTGACCTGGCTTCAGCCGGTCGACCGACGTGCACAGACGTGCACGCCAGTTCTGGTAGGAGGGCCGGCTGACCGACCCGGCCGACCGTCCAGAGAGCTCTGCTCTCTGGAAAGGCCCCGGCCGACCGAGCGGCTGACCGGACAAAGAGAGCCTTGCTCTCTGTATCCTGACTCGGTCGACCGACCGGTCGACCGATGGCACAACGGTCTGAAATATGACCGTTGGCCGGTCGACCGGGCGGTCGACCGACAGGCCTGACAGACCTCCAACGGCTAGTTTTTCCAGCCCTATAAATTGGGGCATTTGGGGGCTGTTTTGACCAAGATTTTTGGAGAGTTTTTGTGCCAGTTTTCCTACTCTTTCAAGAGGTTTTTCTCCACAAAATTGAGAGCTAATACTTCCAATCAAAAGGGGAGTTTTATCAAGAGTGTTAAAAGTGATTTTTCTTGAGTTTCCTCCACCATCTCTTTCCTAGTTTTCTTACACAAACACTTGAGCTATCCATTGCTATATCTACCTATAGGATTTTGGTGTGAGAGTTTTTATTGGTGATCAAGTGTTTAGATCACAAAGAGATCATTTCTTGTACTTTGAGGAGGCGGACGTGTGTGTCCGCGGGTGTTTCGAGTTCGGGTGCGAACTCTTTGTTTGAGGTGCGGCCTCGGCGGGCCGGTGGGCTTGCGGTGTGTACGGGACTAGAGAGTCCGAGGGATTGTAGGTGTTGCGGCACCGAGGAGTGATCCATTGGGATCAAGCATAGTGGAAATCCTTCGTGTGTCGAAGGCGGGGATGTAGAGCAAGTGTGCTCGAACCTCAAAACAAATCCCTTGTGTTTGCGATTGCTCACTCTCTCTCTCTCTTTGTCTCTTGTCTATATCTTGCATGCTTATATTGTGTTTATCTTTTCATGCTTGATATACATTGTGTGCTATATTGATATACTTGCTTGGGTTTGTTTGCTAACACTTGTATTTAACCAAGAGAGCCAACGCGGCACCTCAACCCTTATCTAGGGGAATCTAGAGGAGTATGTCCAGAGCCCTTCACGAGAAATTCGGCAACACTCTTGCGTTATACGTGGTGTTTAGTGAAATAGTTTGTTTAGGTCATTATAGTTTTAATTTCGCATTATTCGTCAATAAGTGACCATTAGATTAGCCATCACTATTCACCCCCCCTCTAGGTGACTTTACAATTGGTATCAGAGCCAAGTGCTCTGAATTTGGGTCTAACAATCTAGAGTTAAAGATCCTCATTTTTAGGCTAATCACAATATTTGTACACACACCATGGACTTCATGTCACCACCCACCTTGACATTCTTAACATCCAAATTTAGAAGGTTAAGATGTCTTTGTACCTCAAAGCCCTAGGAATTCATGTTTATCTTGCCATCTCTAATAATGCATATTGTTTAAATGGTAAGAATCTTGAGGCTAATACAAAAGCCCTTTATGCTTTGAAGAGTACCCTAAATGATGACTATTTATCTAGGTTTCTAACATTGAATCGGCTTTTGTAGCATGGAACATCATCACCTCCCTCGGCGAAAAGGATCTATATTATGCCGGGAGCGATTCGGACGTTGGAAGCGACACCTCCAACTTGTGCTATATGGTCCAAGGGGATAACCCCCTTGAGGTAACTACCGGATCCGAGGTAGATGAGGATACATGTCATATGATGAGCTTAGCACTTTTTGTCAACTATTGCTTGAAAAATATGACATGCTTAGAAAAGATAATAAAATTTTGAAAAAGAAATTTAATTACATGCATAAAGAAAATGATTCATTTAGAAATAAGGTTGCATGCATTGAAAAAGAAAATGAGATTTTGAAAAATGAGAATGTTTTCTTAATGTCCAAATTGAATGGTTTATGTGAAAGAAACACTAATTTGAAAAATGAAATGATGTTGGTAGAAAAACAAAGAGAAATTGTTTTAAATGAAAACAACTCTTTGAAAAGAAAAATTTGTGAAAAAGAAAAAGAAAGTTTTTCAAAAAAGAAAAAAAAAAATGACTCTATTTCTCACCTTTCATTACATGCCACCATTGAAGATAGTGAGATTAATCTTTTAAAAAATAAAATTAATAGTTTGAGCTCTACTTTAAGCACATGTGCATTTAACCACACTAGATTGGAGTCTATGTTTCAAAGAAACAAACTCCACATGTTCATGCACATCATCCTCATCATGCATATGCTTATGTTGCACGCCACGATCATACACATACACATAAGCATCCTAAGGTATACAAGTGTACACATTGTGGCCGCAAAGGCCATCTAGCAAATTTTGTTTTGATAAGTTGCATGTTTTAAATTTTGCTAATAAAAATTGTTGGGTTCCATTAAATGCTAATCCCCGTGGACCCAAAAGAAAATGGGTACCAAAGTCCCCACCATTTGTATTTGATGTAGGTGAGGGCTCTCACAAGACGTGAGAGATTTGGTGCCTTGATGGTGGATGCACTTGGACTTGATGGACACATATATGGATGCATCACTATCAAGGAGGTTTGGTGGGACAACCACCATGTTTGGAGTTTTGGAACATAGTTCCTTAGTTGGTAACTATTTCTAAACTCTTAATTTATGTACATGCTTTTATTTTCATGATATCATATCATTTAGCATGTTCATATTTTTGTGCTTCATGTGGTAAATACTAGTTTAAATGTAGTTTTTATTAAAACTTAGATTTATACATGTACAAGTAGTGGCAACATTTGATTCATATACGTTTGCACTTCATGCTCATTTGTACCCACTATATGCACATGTATAGCCTAGTTTGATGATTCTTTCATTTACACTTGTTTTGCCTATTTTCATGTTTTACTTCATGTATATGCAATTTTTATTCAAATCTAATCAATATACATGTATACCCGTGAGTCTCTTGCCTTCATGCAAATACCTTAATAGACTCGTTTTATGTTTGGGATATGTATGCATATTGTTAGATTTAGATAAATCATACATATACCTAGAATTTATTTTTGTTTTAAATGAAAAATGAATTTACATTTTGTTTTTTAGCTTATTGACTATTTTCATGAAAATGCTATTTACATAATCTTTGAACACTCACATTTTATTTGTTTGTCATGACTTTGGTTCATGAACATATTTTTGAGCTTTATAGATCGAGTGTCAATTCTTGTGTATTTGGTATGATTCATGAAAAACATATGTTTTGATTCCATGTTTTGAAGGATCTTTAACTAGTTTTTCAAAAATTAATTAACTAGTTATTTATTCTTCAATGTTTATGAAATATACACATGATCATATTATTGTTTCAATTGGTATCATTGAATCGTTTCAATTGGTATCAATTTGACTCTATTTTTGTATATACTCATTTTTTTTCTTATATAAGTATGTATCAATTTCAATTGGTATACTCATTTTTCATACATATATATGATTTGTTTTGTGCTTAAGTTAAAATCATTTTACATGTTTAAAAATACAAACTTTGTTTATGCTAAGCTTACTTCAAATTTTTTTAAGCTTATGCATTATGTTTTAAAATTGATATCAAAATTAAAAAAAAAAAATTATGTTTATTTGATATCTCAAGTTTTGTTTTATTGAGAAAATTCAAAATTTTGTTTTATAAGAAAAAATTCAAAATTTTTTAGTTGTATTGCCTATATGCAAGGAGAGCTTAACATCTCTTCTACATATAGATTCATGTTGAGTGTATTGTATATTGAGGAGCTTGACAACTCTTCTTTATGTGGTACACGTGTGTAGGGGGAGCTTCACATCTCCTCTTATGCATTACATATTATACGTTATGTGAATTAGGGCTTGTCATCCCTCTTTCATGTAATGTATATGTGTAGAGAAGTTACTTAACCGTCTTCCTCTTCATGAATGTATATCGCATATAACCTTTTATTGACTTATTTGTTTACACCCCTTATTGGTCTCTTTGTTTATGAAAAAAAGGGGGAGAAAAATTTATTGATTGTGTTTTTACCCCTTTGTTGATGATTGACAAAAAGGGGAAGAAGAATTTGAGATTTATATGCATGTTTTGTGAAAAAGGATGTTTATGCATATATATTTTGTTTTGCAAATAGGAGAAAAAGATTTTGTGATTTTGTTTTATGCTTGATTAGCATGTTTACTCCTTCATTTGCATACATGTTTATGAGCATACATTGCATATTTATTTGTTTATTTGAGATGCATGAGTTAAGGGGGAGCTTCTTTGAAGCTTTACTTTAATCCATGCATATATAACTTCATGAGTTTTGTCATCATCAAAAAGGGGGAGATTGTTGGTTCGAAGGCCCATCACTCTAGTTTTGATGATGATCAACTCATGTAGTTATGTTTACTAATGATCTTGTGTTTAATTAGTGACAGATTTATGATCAAGATCTTAGTAGGTACATAGCTTCAACAAAGGATTTGAAGTCAAGTTTTGGAGCTAGCACGGTATTTGGACCAAGTCAAGAAGGCTTCAAGTGAAGACTTCAAGAAGATGAAGACTTGTGTCTAGGTTTGTTTTTAGAAGATTTTGTTTTTAGATAAAATGTAAAGGATAGAGTAGTTGGTGGATTGCTCAAGTACATATACACACACACTCTTGATAGTTTTGTTTTTACAAAAGATTTTCTTTTAGAAAAATACATGTTTGGTTTTTGTATTCAATGTTTACATGTTTTTAACCAAAACCATGTTTAGTGCTTAATGTCAAAAACATAGATATTTCACCATGTTTATGTAGTGGATCATATCCATACACACTATGCTTTAATAGAGTTTAAATATCTTGTTTTTTGTATTTGGAGAAGTTTTGAAAAATCAAGTTTTGGAAAATCAAGTTTGGAAAATTACCGTTTTGTTTTGAACCAATTTTTTCAAGTTACAAAAATAGTTCAAATCATATGTAACATGTCTTGATTTTGTGCAAGCATGTTTGTTTATCAAAGTAAAGTGTTAAAACTATTTTTGTAGATTTTCTGTAAATTATGGGATTTTGTTAGAGCCAAAAAGACCAAGTTTTAAATCCCTTAACAGTTTTCTGACCTGGCTTCAGCCGGTCGACCGAGCCGGTCGACCGACGTGCACGGACGTGCACGCCAGTTCTGGCAGGAGGGCTGGCCGACCGACCCGGTCGACCGTCCAGAGAGCTCTGCTCTCTGGAAAGGCCCCAGCTGACCGAGCGGCCGACCGGACAGAGAGCCTTGCTCTCTGTATCCTGACTCGGTCGACCGATGGCACAACGGTCTGAAATATGACCGTTGACCGGTCAACCGGGCGGTCGACCGACAGGCCTGACAGACCTCCAACGGCTAGTTTTTCCAGCCCTATAAATTGGGGCATTTGGGGGCTGTTTTGACCAAGATTTTTGGAGAGTTTTGTGCCAGTTTTTCCTACTCTTTCAAGAGGTTTTTCTCCACAAAATTAAGAGCTAATACTTCCAATTAAAAGAGGAGTTTTATCAAGAGTGTTAAAAGAGATTTTTCTTGAGTTTTCCTCCACCATCTCTTTCCTAGTTTTCTCACACAAATACTTGAGCTATCCATTGCTATATCTACCTATAGGGTTTTGGTGTGAGAGTTTTTATTGGTGATCAAGTGTTTAGATCACCAAGAGATCATTTCTTGTACTTTGAGGAGGCGGACGTGTGTGTCCGCGGTGTTTCGAGTTCGGGTGCGAACTCTTTGTTTGAGGTGCGGCCTCGGCGAGCCGGTAGGCTTGCAGTGTGTACGGGACTAGAGAGTCCGAGGGATTGTAGGTGTTGCGGCACCGAGGAGTGATTCATTGGGATCAAGCATAGTGGAAATCCTTCGTGTGTCGAAGGCGGGGATGTAGAGCAAGTGTGCTCGAACCTCGAAACAAATCCCTTGTGTTTGTGATTGCTCACACTCTCTCTCTTTGTCTCTTGTCTATATCTTGCATGCTTATATTGTGTTTATCTTTTCATGCTTGATATACATTGTGTGCTATATTGATATACTTGCTTGGGTTTGTTTGCTAACACTTGTATTTAACCAAGAGAGCCAACGCGGCACCTCAACCCTTATCTAGGGGAATCTAGAGGAGTTTGTCCAGAGCCCTTCACGGGGAATTCAGCAACACTCTTGTGTTATACGTGGTGTTTAGTGAAATAGTTTGTTTAGGTCATTATAGTTTTTAATTCCGCATTATTCGTCATTAAGTGACCATTAGACTAGCCATCACCTATTCACCCCCCTCTAGGTGACTTTACAGAGGTTAGCATGGTTAGTAGAGAAATTAGTAGTTAGTAGCCATGAGTTTTCTCTTACTTTGTTTTAGAAATCAATTTCAAAACTCTTCTTTTATCTTTTCATCATTGTTTCCACCATCTTCTTTGTTCAACTTTGTTTCATTTCTTTACTACAAGCTTCATCTTCTTTTCTATTTTGTTTTCCAAACCACTTCTCTTTTGTTTTCACATCGCCGCTTTCATCGCATCTCCTCGCCTAGCACTTCTGGATTTTCTTTTCTTTTATTTTCTTTTTCATTCTTTAACAAAGAAGACTTGTTAACAACCGACATGAATAAGAACTGTTAATGCTTCTATCACCTCCCGTCCCTGTGAATTCAACCTGTTGAGCCAATGCTATAATGGAAGTATCGAGGGAACATTAGCACATATGAGCTCTTCATTGATTTTACAAAACACACGTTTTAAAGTGCTTGTTCCACCTCGATCAAATTTTTGGCGCCATTGCCGGGGAACGGGAATGGTTTTGATTTCATGTTTTTATTAACACTGTCTTCTCTGTTTGGTGTGCAGGTCAAAGTTTATAAGAACTGAATATTGCAGAACAACCATTAGCACTGCAGCTTCCTACTCTAGAAAGCAAGGGCCTAGATTCCAAAGTAACACCACGCAAACGCGACTTAAGCCGCGCGTCCGCGGCCACTTTGTAGCATTTGTGTATCTTGTTGTGCTGGGATGTGTATATGTAATAGCTAGTGGATTTGTGCTGCTATTTTTCTGCTTTGATTGCTACACACTGCAATAAATTAAAGAGCTAAAATAAGGTATTTGGACGCGTTTAAAATGGTTTAGACATTTGCATTTAGGCACGTGTCAATTTAATTCTAATATACTGTATTTTGTTCTGTTGTTGTGATCTGGATTGAGGTATACATATGGCATTGCATATAGCATAGGACAAACACGTGGGTGATTTATCGCTTTGTGTTCTATGTCAGTGAGTAATGGAATAGCCCGTTGGGCACTTCTTGTCTATATTGCACACTGCACGAATTAAAATTAAGGGCAAAACCCATACAAGATAAGGTGGGATTTCATCACCCTTCCTTAGCCCAAAAATCACCTCCCCACTCACACAACCCAAGCCCTAATAAAAATTGATAGACGTTGGCCCCTAGGGACATCTCGGACTCATTAAGAGATTGACCGAGGGTGGAACTTATTTTGAATCTTACTCTTGTGAAATCGGTGTCCAATGTTGGGGATTAAGAGGTTACGCCTCGAAGATACCGTGGTTTGGCGTAATTAAGGCCCGTTGTATATGCACGGATACCTCCCACCGTGTTTTGCCCCTACCTGGCCGATTAGCTTGTGGTCAGATTCAAGTAACAACCTTCCCTGGGTAATCGACCAGTTAGGAGTCGTCTAGGTCTCGGTCAACCTTAATATACGCTTGGTTTTAATTTTTTCTTTTCTTTTGTTTGTTGTTTGCTTTTTCTTTTTTGTTTGCGATTGTTTGTGAAATGGAATTCAACAATAACAATTCTTTCAATCTGAATATGAATCCATATTTCACACCGACCTCATTTGTTTCGGATAATTCCAACCCAGTTTTTCACAATATGAACTAACCAAATACACCGGGTTGAACTTATCCGAATCAATACAACCCATACCCACAATCTTATGACTATAATTTTCAAAATAATTTCAACTCTTCACAGAGTCAATGGGGATTCACCTCCCTCGAGTTATATTTTTAACCTCCTTGTCCACCGTATCCATCTTGTCCACAATTACACAATATTCATTCCCAGATTTCGCTTCCTATACTCCTTTTTATGGACCTCCCATTGAAGAAAAATCTGAGTAAGAAAAGAGTATAGAAACCAACCTACAAAAGCCGAGCAACAACGTCAGAATGTTGGCCTTTCCAATTCCACAAGGTTTTCAAGAGTCTTACTCAGTTCCACCTATTCAAAATGAACAACCATCTACCCTGAAACTAAGAAAGGAACTCTTGTGTGAGTCCAAGCTTCAATCTCAAAACATTTTGGACTCACATTCTTTACAAAATTTCCAAAATCAAGATTCTTATTCTCCCTTTCTGGACCATCCATTTAAAGAAGAATCAAGTCTAGAAAGAGTATAGAAACTTTGCAGGAGTCAGCTTTACAATTTCAAAAATCTTCTTCTCAGTTTATTGATAGGTTGGAATCACAATTGAGTCAATTGGTCAATATTTATAGGAATGAAGAAACTCTCTCTTATCAACCTTTGACAATCCAAATATCTCTAACTCTATCAATTTGACCCATGACTCTTGTTGTTTTGAAAAACAAGATTCCTACACTCCTTTTCTAGCACAACCGTTGGAAGATACCTCACATCTAGAAAAGAGTATAGAAGTCTTGCAGGAGTCCGCGCTACAATTTCAAAAATCTTCTACCCAGTCTATCAATAGGTTGAAAACACAATTGAGTCAATTAGTTAGTATTTATAAGAATGAGGAAACTCTATCTTATCAACCTTTGACCAATTCAGCTATCCCTAACTCTATTGATCTGACCCAGGACTCTTGTTATTCTAGAAACCAAGATTCAATTTCAGCACACCCATCTGAACTTGTCCAAACTTTAAATGTTAAAAATCTCATTGACGTTTTGGCAAGTTATCCTTTTTCTGAAATTGAACTTGAGCATGAATATGATCCTGAACTTCCACTTGGTAATTCAATTTCACTTCCTGATTCAATATTGACCGAGGTATTTTTACCTGAATTCAGGCCTTTTCCTGAGTCAGTATTGGATCCAGTACCAGTCCATTGTAAAATTAAATCACCAATCTTTTATGATCATCATATTGAACTTGACCAATTTCATACTTTTAAAAGTCTCATTGATAAATTGGCAAGTTCTCATTTTTATGGAATTGAACTCAATGAGGAATATGACTTTGATCCTCAAATTTGTGATCCAGTTCAAATTCCTGAATCAATATTGACTTCAGTTTTGTTACACAAATTGAGCAACATTTTAGAGTCAATTTTGGTTCCCATACCTGTCATTCTTGAACTTGAATCACCAATCTTAGTAGTCACATTCCATCACGGGAAAATGAATGTGGATTTGCATTTCAACTTCTTGATTTGGACCCACGTTCTGAACCAATCTCGACTCCTGAACCTTTACTTGACTTAAGTCTTTTTCCTGAATCGGTATTAGTTCTTGTACTTCTTGAGTCCAAATCAATCATTCCATTCTGGGACAAGGGTCTTGATAAATTTGACTCTGAAATTATTTTAAAATTTTGAAAATTAGATAGGGTAAAATTTTAATAAAAATCATAAATATATACATCATTTTAGTGGGTTGTATTTTAAAGGTCTCTGATGGGTTCTTTCAGATTCCACGCACATTGGATTGGGCCGCATTTGTGGACCAATCAGACCACCACCGGAACCACCACCTTGAGGTAATTTTTCCTTCCCTCTCTATTTGTTTCATGCATACATATATCACGATGCATTGAGGACAATGCATGAGATAAGTGTGGGGGAGGGTTTACTAACGTAGAGTTTTTTAGATTTTCTTTTTTTACACTTCTTTTAGGATACTTAGAAATCTTCCCCTTTGTATAGGAACTTTCGCTTTCTTTAAAATTTTTTTGAAATAAGAGGCAAAGTTTTGATCTATTTTTAAGAAAATTAAGATGATCTTAAAAACTAAGAAAGCTTTAATTATGACATCTTAAACCTAATCGAAATAATGGATCTTGTTTAAAATTATAGGCTAAGTAGGATAAATTGGAGAGATAATTTTATCTTGAATTTTGCTTTAGATAGTATGCACTTCACAATTGCACAATTTTTGGGATGGATACAAAGACCTAAAATGTCGTAAAAAAATAAAAAGAAAAATAAATAAATAATATATATATATATAAAATCACTTATTAAGCTGGATAATTATGCATCAAGAAGCATGATTATTCACGCCTAACGGTGGTCAATAGAAACAAATAATCCCCCGTAGTTTTGTTAGGTAAATCAGTCAAGTTTTCAAATAAATCATGTTATTCAAGATAAGTAATGACATGTGATTAGTCTACAATTCTGCATTATTATATCGCATTTCCCTACTGATTTATGAATAAAATGTCGGTCTAAACCGTGTTTGGTCTCTCTTGCAGATAAGTCAGGAGTTTAAGGACAAATGGGTAATAAGAGCTTAATTAACCCCATTTTAGGGTAATTAAATCCGCAATTTTTGGAGGCCAAGTAAGGGATCTTCTAGAAGATACGTCGAACCTAGACTCTTGCGCACGTCAGACAAATATACGGATTAAAATACCTGAAATGGAGTATACCAGGATGGTCCTAGAAGCGACACGAAGCTACGCACCAAAGTCAGGGACTTATGTCCCTGGTATTGCCGCGGATCCACGGCAAAAGCCGCGTTTCGTGGCAATTGGGTGAAGCCACGCGTCGATTTTCGACGCGTGACCCCGTCTCGTCTTGTAGAAGTCCCCTTTGCCTATAAATACTGCAGGGTTTACCCTGAATGCAAGCAGTTTTTGATTTTAGGTTAGGGTTTCTATCATTAGTGTAGGGTAGCGTAGGTGTTCTTCCTTTCTTTTCTTTTGCATTTTTATTTTGTTTTTAAATCTTGTAGTAGGGCTGAGAGATTCAGAGAGAGATAGAGAGGGATTGATGTAATAGATGGTGACAATCTATGTAAAGGTGCTTCCTTTCTTCTCCATTGTAATCTTCTCTATCTTCTACATGATGTTTGGCTAATTTCTTCTTCTCAAGGCAATCTACTACTAAGCACTAACCATCTAACTACTACTTGATAATCCACATGAATCTAGTAGTTCTAAAAGGCCTTGCTCTTGCAAGAGCCGTTGATGGCTCATGATGATGGATTCTAACATTCTAACATTTCCAACACCTGACCCACTAACTTGCTAACTTGCAAATGCTAATTTTATTTCATGCTCACCTCAAACGGTTTTGATGATTTAATAGTAACTTGCAACTTGTTATGTGGTATGGATGTGTGTTTGAATATAGAAGAACCTTCTTATGTGTCATGCTCTGTATCGTCTCTTGAAGCCAAGGATTAGTGATGACCGAGGATCCATGTGAGGCAACTATCACTAAGAGGTTAGCATGGTTAGCGGAGCAATTAGTAGTTAGTAGCCATGAGTTTTCTTTTACTTTATTTTAAAAATCAATTTCAAAACTCTTCTTTTATCTTTCATCATTGTTTTCACCATCTTCTTTGTTCAACTTTGTTTTCATTTCTTTACTACAAGCTTTATCATCTTTTCTATTTTGTTTTCACATTGCCGCTTTCATCGCATCTCCTCGCCTAGCACTTTTGGATTTTCTTTCTTTTATTTTCTTTTTCATTCTTTAACAAAGAAGACTTGTTAACAACCGACGTGAATAAGAACTGTTAATGTTTCTATCGCCTCCCGTCCCTGTGGATTCGATCCGCTGAGCCAATGCTATAACAGAAGTATCAAGGGAATATTAGCACATACGAGCTTTTCATTGATTTTACAAAACACATGTTTTAAAGTGCTCGTTCCGTCTCGATCAACATGCAGGCATGAATAGAATAATCTAGGGCAAAATATATAATCAACTAAGATCCTCAAAGTTATCGACATATCCACCCTCTAAGTCACTGATAAATCAGATCGATCAATAGCTGCCATAAAACTCTGAACATGTAATATAGTCTTGATATCAATGAAATCACTCTCATAATAACTCTATCTCAATTAATTGAAGTAGTTAATGCCATATCATGAATATCCAACTAATTCTCACATGTTTTTTCCATCAATAAGAATAATCAAATCTACTAATAATGCCACTCAGTTATCACTCATATAACTACCATCATGAACCAGTCCAATCAAAGATCTAAATCTGATTATAGTCTAACTTTCATCACTTATAGTTTCAATCCCAATCAAGATCATAACTAAGGAGTGGGACATCCTCAAGTTACCTGAAATCTAGAAAATCTCGGTATCCAAACCTCAATATCAATAAACATCATTACCCAGATAACTTATCAGTGAATATATCCAAATAAAATACTTGTAACTAATAATCTAAAATCAGTATTATTGATAGATCAAAATCATGGTAAGTTATTCTCCATATGATAAAAACCCAGTTATTATTGATCTCATCTGAATGAAGAATCAAGATCTCATGTAAATCTCAAGTTGAAATCATAGCATCAAGAGAAAATAATCTCCTAAATAAGGTACACTTATTTAATCCATCTTTATTATCCAAATGCATTTCGTCTGAAGCATCATCAAATAAATATACGATAAATACCTCAGATAACTCTACAAATATGAATCTGGCCAATTTAAAGATCAATCCAAGTCACAGTCTAAGATGTACGACAACTAGCCTAGAATCAAAAATAATAATCTTCCACACATGCAATGATGCTAATAAAAACTCGTATGAAAACTAAATAGGATGAGCACTCATCGATGTCTCATGAAGGAATACAGGTAATCACACTAGTAAAATAAGTCAGATAATCACATGAAATGATACAGCTAATCATACAGGTAAAATAAAGCAGATAATCACCAGATGGTCACATGAAATAAAGTACACACACACACACATGATAATGATGAATGAGAAAATAATACAAGAACAAATACTCACAAGTATCGTCTCAATAAATTTTAGTAACATAATTACACAACAAAATAAATAATTTATCACAAAATTCTTGTTTAACTGAAGGAGGAAAATAATACTCACATGAAATGAAGTGATTTTGGAACTGAATCGCCATCTGGTCTTCACTGCACGAATGGGTTTAAATCTCTAGATCGTCTCATGGATCGGTCTTCGAATCGCCAGCCTATCAAGTCTATAACGAGCACAACTTCGAATCTCTTATAATGGGTCCGGATCTCACCGAACAGGTTCGGATAGCTGTATATGCAACCCAAACATACACGTTGATATACAAACACATAAGTTCACATTATATACATACTCCCATATGCATACACATACATATACAAATATATACATACATATATACATGTTTAAATACTAATACCCATACATGCACATTAAACACCCATGCACACAATCACCATGCACATGCAATAAATAGATACTATACACGCATGCGTTCACTAACACCCACACATAATAGTCATGCACACCCAACTACAAATAATACACATAACAATGCATACACAAAATTTGATCGAAGTTCTACCTGCACACAAATACAAAATTCAGATTTTAAGATTAAAGAGTGCAAGTTACTCAATTCTACCGCAATAGCAAGTGGCTATACGGGTCGTGATCCACAAGGAGGGACTAGCGATGGAAGCTTTTTAGTAAGTTCTCTTTCAGGCTACAACGTATGGTTAAAGTTCTTCTTTAGTTCTTTAAAAAAAAAGGAAAAATTGACTTAAAGTTGAGTTAGAAAGAAAGTGGTAGAATGAGAAGGTGGAGAAAACAGAAAATAGACATATACAAAGAAATCGAATGAGTGATGAAAAAGTTGGGTGTTGTTGGTGTGGTGATCTAAACTAAAGAAATGAAAGAAAAGAAAGAAAAGAAATACTTACCTCCTCTGGTTGATGACTTACCTGGAACCTTGCATGTTCTGCCTTGCTTTAGAGGCATAGATTTGGGCTTCCTTTTGTCTTGCTGGATTTACTGTTGCAGCTCCCAGATTTGACGAAACGATCTTTGATTTGTTGGCTTCAACCGCTTGATTTGGGAAGATTCATTTCAACCGATTTTCAACTCTATGATTTGCCCAGATATGCCCTGATTCCCTGATTTCGAATTTATTCTGAATTAAATGGGCTTTTGGGCTCGTTTCTCTGGCCTATCCTTTAGCAATGGGCTTGCATTTTATAAAGAACAATAGGACTTATTAATATGATTTATTTAGATAACAAGCATGAAAATGTGACAATATGTATGCAATATATGTGACCGATCACACCCCCACACTTATCTTTTGCTCGCCCTCGAGCAAAATATCAAACTAATCTTAATCAATTATTAGACCACTTTCGCAGATCACTCGATTGCACTAAGCATGTGCAACAAGCCATTAAACCTCTAGGTTACCCCTAGAGGACGAGTTTTGTCTCGTGAGAGTTTTCAGTAGATTGCACCCACAAAATCTATAAAGAAAGAGAAAAAAGTTAGTATTTTCGAAAAGCATTTTGAAAAGAGAAAATATTTGAAGTATATTTGTGAGAGTTTAAGTAATCTATAAGTTATAGGAATATCAAATTTTTATTCCTAAACTTAGTCTCCATTCAAAAACATGTCATCAATCAAAGTAAGGAGTCAAATTGTCCTTCTCATCTAGTCTATTACTTTACCCTGAGTCATATGCACCATCGTGACTGTGAAGTTTGACTAAGGGTTCTTTAACATTAACTCCTATGCCTTATTTATATTTATTTTTGGTGGTATTTATTCCTCAATTCAATTAGGCTTTCTAATCTGCCCATGTAACGAGCCTTTAGTCGGTGACACCCAAACCGGACAGTTTTAGGGCACCAGGTGAGAAAACACCACTAAGGACTTAAACTCTCGAGCAGAAAAGGCCACAAAACCAAGGTTTTTATTTATAAAATGTACCCCTTTTAGGCGTGAATACTTATGCTTCATTAGGCACAAATACCCAGCTTAATCAGAGAATTTATATATATTTTTTCAAACTTATCTAATTATCTTTTGCATAAATACCAAGGCTTGCTTAGGCTAAAGCACCTAGCTAATCAATAATTAGATTTGTTTATTTTTTATACATATACAATTTTTTCTTTTTTTTATATAAGGCGTAAGAGTTTTTGTTTTTTGAACCCTAAGCGTGTAAGTATATGAAGTGTGCATATTTCATCAAGGTAAAGATCAAGACTAAATTACTTTCACAAATTTTCTTCCTAACCCTAAAAATAAAACAAGTCGTCTTATTTTGACCAAGTGTAAGAAATCCTAATTATGATTTTCCTATTCCTTAAAATTGACTTAATTTCTTACAAAAAAATATCAAAATATTGTTCTTACCTTTCAAAAAGGTTTATATATATATATATATATTATATATATATATATATATATATTTCCTTTTTTTCTTTTTTTTAGTTATATTAGTCATGTTAGAACCCTCCCCCACACTTATCTCATGCATTGTCCCCAATGTATGAAAGAAATGTAAAGCTGCATGAAACGAAATGTAAAAGAGGTGCATATATTATACAAAAATATGTACAACATCAAGTTTCTCCCACACCTAAATCTTTTTCTATCTCATCCCTCTAGCTCTCTTCCCATCATTCTAATGGGTCCTCTTTATAGGACATAGTGGGGAGGCCAATTTTTTTGTCATTTGAGCTCTCTTCCTCCCCAGTCTCACCTTCTTTAGGTGTTTCTTCCTCATATTACTACATTCATTATTTAAAAATTGATCTTCACCACACTTCTCATTTGGAACTTCTTCATTATGAATGCCTAGGAATTCTAACTCAGTTTCATATATCTTCTCAAGCTTAGGTCAACAATTTCCCTTGGAGATGTGTAATTAACCAAAATATCCCTAGTTGGTTCATCTAACACATGAGTTCTTCTTCGAAGAGGTTTTCAAAGAGTATGTCAATCGGAGGCTCTTGAATTATATTCTCATGCGATATATTATTGGTTGGCTCATCAAAAGTGAAGATATTCAAATCGAATTTTCCTTTTTTTAAAGGGTATTCTAACATTAGGATCTCCGACATATGCCTTCTCATCAAGATAATCGCATTCATTCTTAAATAATTCATTAAAAACAGCGACTCATTCTCTATACCTTCACTCTCTTCATCACAATTGTTTTCAACAAAGTTTACCTTAAATGTTTGGTCTCTTATCTTACGAGGTTGTTTTTCTAGGTTAAAGACATTGACTTCTCTAGTCATGTCCCCAAAGGTTAATCTCATAGACCCATTCCTACAATTAATAATAGCATTGGCAGTAGCAAGGAATGGGCGCCCTAAGATAACAGGAGTTTGAGCCCTAGGATTGGACACAGGTTGTGTCTCAAGAACTATGAAATCAACTGAGTAGATAAACTCCCCAACCCAGATAAGGACATCATTAATTTCCCCCTTAGGAACTTTCATAGAACGGTCAGCCAGTTAGATAGTGACTCGAGTTAGACTAAGATTGCCCAACCGAATTGTTGATAAACTGAGAATGGAAGCAGGTTGATACTTGCTCCCAAATCAAGAAGTGCATGACTAATCTCGGCTTGTCCTATAGTGCAGGCAATGGTGGGACAACCTGGATCCTTATACTTGACAGGGATTGGACCCGATAGTAGCTCACTAACGTTAGTGGCTAAGAAGACTTTCTTGGGTACATTAGTCTTTCTTTTCTTGGTGACATGTCCTTAAGAAATTTTGCATAGGATGGGACTTGTTAGATGGCATCAAGGAGTGGCACATTTATCTTAACTTGATTAAATATCTCAATTATCTTATCCATGTGTGGATTTTGCTTGTTGTTCTTTAGCCTATTAGGAAATGGTACTATAGGCTTGTACACCTGACTGGTTGACTTATCTATTTCAGATTCGTCAAATTTGGAAGGATTGGGACAAGATGAGGTGGATGCTGGAGTGTGATTGTGCTGACTGGGATTGGGTGGTGTTGACACTTGGTTATCAACTTTCTTTCCCGACCTCAATGTATGAACAACATTACATTGATTCAATGATTGATCCTCAACCAAATGAGCTTGTTGTGAATTCCTAGGATTCATAATTAGTTGACTGGCAAGGTACCCTTTTGCCTCTCATGTTGTGGATTGGCTAACTGGCTCATTTGACCCTCTAGCCACTGTATTGTTTGCATGAAAGAATCTTTGTTTTTCATATACCTTTCCATATTTCTCTCAAAATCAATTATTCTCCTTTCAAGTTGAGGATTTTGGAAGGAAGATGGTGGAGCTTGGTTGGGAAAATTTTGTTGATAATTTGAAAATTGTTGGGAGAATTGTGAGGGTAATTTGGAAAGTTGGGTTGATGATTAGAAGAATTATTGGGATGATGGAAGTAGCTAGCATGGTTTGACCGTGGGTGGTCATTATTTTGTTGGCTCCATGAGAAATTTGGGTGATTTCTCTAGCCAGGATTGTACGTTGGAGCGTAAGGATCATTGTTCGGCCTTGAAAATGCCGCATTCATCGTTCAGAAAAATGTTGTTGAGCTTGAAATACAGGACACTCCTCAAACACATGATTCATGACCTGACAGTAAGTACAACTCGGAGTTGGAAATTAGTTGTGCTGACTTGATTGACTGGACTTAGTTCCTTAGTTTCTAAAGCTTCCAGTCTTCTCGCTAGGTTAGCTAACTTTGACTCGTTAGTTATGGATGATTCAATTGAATGCAAACCTCCTTTTGAAGAGATAGAGTTTGAATTCCTAGAGCTTTCACTAGTTGGTTCCCATTGGATAGTATTTTCAGCTAGATTCTCATATAAATCCTATCCTTCATTCTCATCCTTCTGCAAGAATCCCCTTGGCACATGCTTTCTAAGAGGGTCTTGGTTGAGTAGTCTAAACCGTCATAAAGAATTTGGCATTGTTGACATTTCTCTATTCCATGATGAGAACATTGGACAAGGAGGTCTTTGACGCGTTCAAAGTACCTCCAAAACGGTTCACTAGGTTCTTGCTTAAACTGCATGATGTTTTTCCTAACGAGAGCAGTCTTATGATTTGGATAGAATTTCTTCAAGAAGACCTTGATGAAACCATCCCAGGATGTGATAGAGCTGGCCGCTAAGCTGTATAGCCATTTCTTGGCTAAGTCCTTAAGAGCGAAAGGGACAAATCTCAACCTAATAGCATCATCTGCAAGGTGTGAGATTTTCATCATTAAGCATACTTCTTTAAATTCTCTTATGAAGAAATAAGCATCTTCGGACTCTAAGCTATGGAACTGAGGGAGTGTGTTGATGAACTGTGGCTTACGCTCAAAGTTGTGTTTACCAACTGATAGAAGTTGGATGCAGGATGGAAGTTAGGTTCTAATGGGATAGAACCTATCCTGCGAAGATGTCGGTTGAGACATAACCAAATCTAGTCTTGGTTCAAACTTAGGTGGTAATGTGTTTCTAGTTAACCTAGATGAATTAGGGTCTCTTGACCACACTTGTAAACACAAACACAATCACAAACAAGTTCACCAATAGTCAACAAAAGTAAACAATCAAGCCTAGTCTAAGGTAACCTTGACCTAGACAACTCCTAACTGGTTGATTGTCCATAGGAGTATAATGCAGACTTTGACCACAAGCTAATCAGCTAGGTCAGGGCAAGATTGGTGGGAGGTATCCGCGCAAAAGCGACGGGCCTAATTAAGCCAAACCACCAGCCTTCGGGATTTCGCCTCTCAATCCCTTTCCTAGACACTGATTTGGTAGGAGTCAAATTCTAACACCTTTCCTCTTAGGATAATCTCCTAGTGAGTTCGAGATGTCCCTAAGGCTAACGTCTATCAGATTTTACTTAGGCTTAGGTTGTGCGTGCTTGGAGATGGTTTGTGGGCTAAGGAAGGGTAATGACTTCCCCATCTTATCTTGATTTGGGTTTTGCCCTTAGAGTTAATTGGGCAAAGTGTGCAAGATATAGAAAAGTAGCATTCAAAAGTAAATAACAACCCAAGAATGTTTCCTAAACTATATGCTATGCATACGTACCTTGTCTCCAGCTATCTTCAACAGTAATTGTAAAGTAAACGTAATTAGACAAATGCCTAGAATGCAAGTCTAAACATTTTTTAAGCAATTAACAATCACTCAAATTGCTATTGCATTAAAACAGGGATTGTGAATAGCAGATATAGCAAGAATATAACATACAAAAACTTAATTTTGCTAGCAATATGTCCTGCAAAAAAGAGTTTTAATAGCCCAACAAAAATTTTAACTTTTGCACTAGCAATTTCTTGAAATTCTGTTTCCTACTTTCGAGAGTAGGGGCACAGAATAGCAAGTCTTCTCCTGCAAATCTTGAATGCTAAATCTGAATGTTGACGTCCTTGAAATAAGACACTAAACTTGTTAAAAAACAAATACACCATTCCCTCCCCGGCAACGGCGCCAAAATTTAATTAAAGTTCTACCTGCACACAAATACAGAATTTCAGATTTTAAGATTAAAGAGTGCAAGTTACTCAATTCTACTGCAATAGCAAGTGGCTATGCGGGTCGTGATCCACAAGGAGGGACTAGCGATAGAAGCTTTTTAGTAAGTTCTCTTTCAGGCTACAACGTATGGTTAAAGTTCTTCTTTAGTTCTTTAAAAAAAAAAAATTGAGTTAAAGTTGAGTTAGAAAAAAAGTGGTAGAATGAGAAGGTGGAGAAAAATAAAAAATAGACATAGAAAAAGAAATCGAAATGAGTGATGAAAAAGTTGGGTGTTGTTGGTGTTGGTGATCTAAACTAAAGAAATAAAAGAAAAGTAAGAAAAGAAATACTTACCTCCTCTGGTTGATGACTTACCTGGAACCCTTGTATGTTCTACCTTACTTCGAGGCGCGGATTTGAGCTTCCTTTTGCCTTGCTGTATTTACTATTGCAGCTCCCAGATTTGAAGAAACGATCTTTGATTTGTTGGCTTCAACCGCTTGATTTGGGAAGATTCATTTCAACCTCTATGATTTGCCCAGATCTGCCCTGATTCCCTGATTTCGAATTTATTCAGAATTAAATGGGCTTTTGGGCTCGATTCTCTGGCCCATCCTTTAGCAATGGGCCTGCATTTTATAAAGAACAATAGGACTTATTAATATGATTTATTTAGATAACAAGCGTGGAAATGTGACAATATGTATGCAATATATGGGACTGATCACATATATACATAATATATACTAATACATGCACTATAATAAACACACCCACTAGCATGCATTAAACACACACAATACAAAATGAAAGAAAGAGGAACAAAGGAGACTCACGGAAAAAAGGGGCATGCTCACGGCTTGGGGGTGGCTCTGGCTCGCCGAAGGAGGCCGCGGAGAATGGAAATGGCTCGCCGGAGTATCCGCGGAGAAAATCGAGATGCCGCAGAGGGATGATGGTGGTCCAATAGGCTCTCGCGTGTCTTAACAGCATGATGGAGAGGTGGAGGAGTGGCTCAGCCAGGTGTAGATGGAGCGCAGGGGTAGTTGAGGGGGATGGATGCACCATAAAGCCGAGGTGGTGTGCGGGGCTCTTCAGAGTCGATGGCGGAGGGGGTACTCGGGGCTGCTGTGTGGAGGTGAAGGGAGCTCGGCAGGGCTTCAGTGCTTGTGATAAGGTAGTGGTGGAGATGGAGCAGCATGGGTGGTGGGGGATATGGTGCACAGTTATTCTGAGGGTGGATAGCCGACTCAAGGAGGAAGGGAAGGATGCGAAGCTCCCGGCGAAGGTGCGGGAGCATGGCGGAGAAGGGGATGGTCATGGGCTGAGGTGGAGTTGATGGTCACAGTGTTGATAATGGCTATCGATGGCTCATGGTGGGAGATGCGAGCATGAGTTGAATAGGAGATATAAGTGTTGCAATAGGAGATGGTGCAAGGGAGGAGCATGGGAAGGAGCTCGGATGGTGCTGTGGTGTAAACCGAGAGTGCTTGGGGATTCACAGCCAGGAAGAAAAGAAGAAAGAACAAAATATAGAGGATTTGGTTGGCATTAATTTAGATAAGTATCAGATTAGTTAGCATTTGGATTTGATTATTAGGATAAGGATTTGGTAGATAGGATTTGGATTAGAATTAGTTAAAATAAGATTTGATTTTAGGATATGGGTTAACAATTAATGGGCTATTAGGTTATGAGTTTAGGCTAGTGGGTTTGGGTAATAGGGAAAAGAATATGGGCTAAAAAGTTGGAAAAAGAATATGAAAGGAAAAAATAACAACAATACTAATTACTTGTTATAAACAATAATAACAACAACAACAACTAAGCCATTTGTCCCAAGTATTTGGGGTAGGCTACATGAACCAAAAGAGAATAATAGATAATAATTAATATTATAATAATAATAACAATAATAGATAATAATTAATATTAATAACCACAATTACAATAATTAATTAAGGTAAAAGTAATAAATGACAACTAATAAGAATAAAATACATAGAAAAATGAACAATAATTAATAAATAGACATTAAAATACTATTATATATCATTAACTCATGTATTTCAAAATATGGGTATTACATGTATCAGGTTACGGTATGAACTAAGTACTCTTTGAGTAAACTACGCTCTGATACCAAGAAAACCCTATCACGTCCCGCTTCCTAAAATACGCAGAAACGGAGTCGCGACGAGAGACGGTGACGTATATACGCGAGAAAAATACCTCACACATACACGCTAAGCCTAAAGTAATCTGAACAAGCTATATAATCACTATAATGACATGATAACACTACCATATGACATATGAATAACCTAAAAAACACCTAGAGGGGGGTGAATAGGTGTTATGCTAATCTAATGCACTTCTAAAAATAAGTTAAGATGTATGATGCAAGCAGTCACTCAAAATAAGAAATTGAAACTGAATTCCCGGTGAATGGCTCTAGAACTTCTCCTCTTTGATTCCTCTAAATTATAAGTTGAGGTGCTTAATTGCTTTCTTGTTGATATAGTATAGGCCAAAAAATGGAAGAAGATGAAATGAATGCAATAATAAAAATAAGGCAAGTATTAGCACAAGTACAAGAATGTAAAACAACAAAAAGGAAATCAATCGCAAACACAAAAGAATTTGTTTCGTGGTTCGAGCCACTGCTCTACGTCCTCGCCTTCACCACTATGAAGAATTTTCACTAAATTCACAAAGGGAACTTCCACACAGGAACCTTCCACCCAAAGGATTACAATTGGTCTACACATGACCGGAGTACCCAACTCCAACAATACTATCCTCAGACAAAAGGAACCACAACTCAAAGGAATACAAGTCACTTGGTGATCTAAAAAGACCACAAACACTCTCTTACAACTTCTTAAAGAGTGGAGATGATTTTTAGCTCAGTAGAAGTAAAGTGAGAGAAAAAAATCAGTAGTAAGAGTTTAGGAGACTTGAAAACCAACTGAAAAATTTTGTAATAGAAATAACTTTGAAAATGGAAAGCAATAAAAAACTTCTTTTGAAAACTTAAAACTTGGATATTTTTTATATAAAAAAATCAAAGACCTATGACCCCTATTTATAGGTAATAGATAAATACTATTCATAAGTGTTACCAGGTCATTAGGGGTGAGTTTAACCACTTGGAAACAAGAAATAGTCGTTGGAATCCATAAAAACAAAACAGATCATAATAGAGCCGTTGCTGTCAGTCTGGACAGCTGCCGGTCGACCGGCCGGTTGGCAAAGTAAGTAACCATTGGCTCTGGTCGACTGACCGTTCGACCGCCCGACATTTTAAAAAAGAGGGTTTTGAACTGCCGGTCGACCGGCACAAACTGAGAGTAAGTGGCTTGCAGTCGGTCGACATGGTCGGTCGACCGTAGGGGTGACGATCGACCGCCCCGGTCGACCGACAGACGTACACAGCGTGCACGTCCACGGCCAAAAGGGCCCGGTCGACCGGCCGGTCGACCGAGTTGGCCTGAAATAGTTACGGTCGACCGGCCGGTCGACCGTGAAGGCCTGAAATAGGATATAAACAGATTTTTGAATATGATAATATTTTTAAAATATTTTTCATTGGTTTGAGGGTAAGTAGCATAGTATAGGAGATAAAATACATGTTCTAAACTTGATAAAAAATTTAAAAATTTATGAAACATGTATATCAACCAAACATGCAACAAAACCAATATCACCAAAAACTTATATTTTGAAAAGTGTATTTTTGTGTGCGTAACTTCTTGAGCACATATATCATATCCTTACTCTTTAACATACTAAAACTCTTACAATGGTCTAGGAGACTATAAGGTCTTCAATCGGGCTTTTCCATTTGCATCGTTGAATTTGCTTGAATTCTTGATCCCGTATTTGAGTCATCTTGAGTCAACACCATCTTCCTTTAGGGAAGAAACATCTTGAATCCTAATAACTCTGAAATAATCTTAAACACTTAAACTTGATTAGTATAAATAACTTTATATGTTTTGTGATCATCAAAACTCGAAAATCGGGTGATTGTAACCTTAGGCCAACAATCTCCCTTTTTTTTATGATGACAAAACATATGAGTTATTTAGAAACAAATGTCGAAGGAGCTTGAAAAAGCTCCCCCTCAAATCATGCTATCTATCAAGAATAAGAAACGAATATTATAGCAAAACGAATTGATAAGTATGCATGAAAAAGAAATAATAACTCAAAAGTATTTCTCCCCCTTTTTTGTCATGCATCAAAGAGGGTCAAGTCAATAAAACATGTTGAAGAGTATTTGCAAATTTTCATGAATCCATAATACAAACATTTAATTCACCACATATAAAGAAAAATCTATTATAATCTAGTGGTTTAGTAAAAATATCCGCAAGCTGAAAATCGATGGAACATAATCAATTTCAATATCACCTTTCTCATAAGATCTCTAAGAAAGTGATACCGAATGTTAATGTGCTTAGTCTTACTATGTTAATTTGCATTTTTAGTTATATGAATAGTACTAGTATTATCACAAAATATTTAAATATGGTCATAATGCAAATCATAATCAAGGAGAGTATGTTTCATCCAAAGGACTTGTGCACAACAAGCCCCGGCCACAATATACTCCACCTCAGCGATTGAGAGGGCTGCAGAATTTTGCTTCTTGAAAGACCATGAAACAAGACAATTTCCTAAAAACTGACAGGTTCCACTAGTACTCTTCCTATCCACTCTACAACCCGCATAGTCGACATCCGAAAAACTTATCATAGAAAATTGTCCGGTCTTCGCATACCACAAACTCATTCTAATGGTGCCCTTAAGATATCTAATAATGTGTTTTACCGCAATCAAATGAGACTCTTTAGGACACAATTGAAATATAAAGACAAACACTAAACATAATATCTGGCCTACTAGTCGTTAAATATAATAAACTACCAATCATGCTACGATAGAGTTTAATGTCTATATTTATACGTTGTTCATTTTTATCAAGTTTAGTTGTGGTAGCCATGGGGGTTTTGCTTGTCTTAGTTCCTTCAAGCCTAAATTTCTTGATTAGTTCCTTCGTGCACTTGGCTTGATTTATAAAAATCCCATCACTCTTTTACTTGATTTGGAGTCCAAGGAAGTAGTTAAGTTCACCCATCATAGACATCTCAAATTCCTCCTTCATGCATGATTCAAAATCTTTGCAACATTTTTCATTAGTAGATTCAAATATAATATCATCAACATATATTTGAATAATAAGAATATCATTTTCAACATGTTTAGTAAACAAAGTGGTATCTATTGTACCTTTAGCAAAACCATTAGAAATAAGAAATGATGAAAGTCTTTCATACTAAGGTCTAGGAGCTTATTTTAAATCATATAAAGCTTTGTCTAGTTTGAAAACAAAATCCGGATGTGTAGGATCAACAAACCCGGGGGTTGTTCAACATACACCTCCTCTTCAATAAACCCATTTAAAAATGCACTTTTGACATCCATTTGAAAAAGTTTGAAATCTTTATAGGAAGCAAAAGCAAGTGTTATCCACATGGCTTCAAGCCGTGGTACGGGTGAAAAGGTTTCCTCAAAATCGATACCTTCAATTTGGGTGTAACCTTGGGCCACTAATCTAGCTTTATTCCCAACAACATTGCCCGACTCATCCAACTTGTTCCTAAAAATCATTTAGTACCAATTGTTGGTCTATCATGGGGTCTAGGGATAAGATGCTAAACTTGATTGCGCTCAAATTGATTGAGCTCCTCTTGCATGGCAAGCAACCAATATGAGTCGCCCTCGGCTTCGAGGATGTTCTTTGGTTCAAAATGAGAAATAAAAGCATAATGGCCACAAAGATCATAGAGTTTAAAACGAGTAGTTACCCCCTTTTGATACATCACCTATAATTAGATCCTTGGGATGATATGGAGTGAATCTCCAATCCTTTGGAAGTGGTTGTGGTGGCTCCACTTCAACTTCTTGAACTTCACTTTGTACATCAACCTTTAGCTCGTCTTCTTTTATAGGTGAATCCTTCAAGGTAATCCTCTCCATGTCTTCACCTAAGGAATCTATTTCTATAACATTCTCAATAAAAATATTAGATTCCTTAAACTTTACATTTATAGATTCTTCAGTAGTCATTGTAGATTTATTGAAGACTCTATAGGCTTTACTAGCATTAGAGTAACCAACAAAAATAGCTTCATAAGATTTTGCATCAAACTTACCTAAATTATCTTTAGTATTTAAAACAAAACATTTACAACCAAAAACTTTGAAATAAGAAATATTTGGTTTTCTTGAATAGTAGATTTCGAAAGAATGTTTAGTATTTTTGCAAAAGAAAACCCTATTTGATATGTAACAAGATGTGTTTATGGTCTCGGTCCATAGGTATTGAGGGAGACAGTATTCATTTATCATAGTCCTAGCCATTTCTTAAAGTGTTGGATTTCCTCTCAACTACTCCATTTTGTTGTAGAGTTCTAGGGCAAGATAATTCATGTTTAATTCCATTTTCTTCACAGTAAGTGATAAAGGATTGGCTATTGAATTCACCACCTCTATCACTCCTTATTCATAAATTGAAGAATCATTTTCCTTTTCAACTCTTTTCCTAAATGTTTGAAAATGTGAAAAGGCTTGATTTTTGTGTTCTAAAAAGAAAATCCAAGTAAACGAGAAAAATCATCAACCAAAATAAAAGCAAAACGATTTCTACTTAGACTTTTGGTTTTAGTAGGACCAAACAAATCCATATGAATTAACTTCAAAGGTCGTGATTTCATGATATCATTGATGGATTTGAAAGAGGACTTGGTTTGTTTCCCAAGTTGGCACGCATCGCAAATGCGGTTCTTTTCAAATTTCAAGCAAGGAATACCTTTCACCGCTTCCAAGTTGTTTATTCTAGATAGATGGTCAAAAGATATATGGCCTAGTCTTCTATGCCACAACGAAGAGTCATCATTGAAGACATTCAACAAGTGGCATTACATTGCATATTAGACATATCAATCATGTATACATTGTTTTCACGAAAATCAGAAAGTATACATGCATTAGTTTGTCTATCAAAAACATTACAAGCTAAGTTATTAAAAATTACATTAAAACTTTTATCACAAAGTTGACTAACACTCAAGAGATTATGTTTGAGGCCATCAACTAAAGTAACATTTTCAATCAGAGGAGATGAACCAAGTTTAATGTTATCTATACCAACAATCTTTCCTTTGGAGTCATCTCCGAAGGTGACGGTGCCACCTTCATGGTATCTTGATAGTGTTGCAAAGTTGTTGATATCCCACGTCATGTGCCTTGAGCAACCACTATCAAGATACCACCACTCCCTACGTCTTTGAACTTTGGAGTGTACCTACATCATGTAACACAATTGTTGACTTTGATACCCAAATTTTCTTGTGTCCTTTAATGTTAGCATTACGAACCCAAACATGATTATTTGAGGCATTTATTCTATCAAAACAAAATTTAGTTAAGTGACCCTTTCGGTCACAATAAGTGCATGCATAAATTTTATCATACATGAATACATGATGAGTGTGAGGAGTGTGAATGTTTGGTTTGTGCACATGTTTGGCATGATGAGAGTACACATGTTGTGACTTGTGAGCATGGGTGTGCATAGCATGAGATTATTTCTATGGGATATGTTTCTTAGGAAACATAGCCTCCAATCTAGATTTATCAAATTCACACTTCTTTAAAACTTCTCCCAAAGAATTAATTTTATTCTTTAGCATGAAAATCTCATCTTATCTATCAAAGGAAATTTAGCTTTACAAGAAATCTTATAAGCATCAAAATCTTTTTGAGTGGAAGTGAGAGTTGAAAATAATTCATCCTTTTCTTTTGTGAGCAAGAAAACTTTGTGGTTAAGAGTTTCATTTTCTTTTTCATTTTTAAATATTTTCTTTTTAAGAAAATCATAATTAAGAGATAATTTTCAAAAGCTTCTCCAAATTCATCCATGGATAATTCACAATCTTCAATAGATGATTCGGGGATTACCTTATTTGTGTTTTCATTAGCCATGAAACACATGTGGGCCGTGTCAACTTCTTCTTCGAATTCACTCTCCGAATCCCAAGTAGCCTTTAAAGCCTTCTTCTTGTATGGCTTCTTGGAGGAGGAGGGTTTGCTCTTATTTTCCGGACACTCCGTAACAATGTGCCCCGGCTTCCGGCAATTGAAGCAAATGATCTTCTTTTCTTCTTTTCCTTGCCATCTTGTTCTATTTTAAAATTTTGCTTTGTTGTACATTCTCCGAACATTCTTTACAAGAAGAGAGAGATCTTCATCATCCTCTTCTTCATCATCTTCATCGGAGTAGGTGGAAGAGTTTTTGAAAGTGATTGCTTTCTTCTTTAGAGGAGCCATTTCTTCTCTAGCTTTTCTCTCCATCTCATGGGTCTTTAGGTTCCCAATGAGACCAATGAGCTCCATTTCCTCCTTGTCGTTGAGTTACTTCAAGGTTGAAGCTTTGACTTCCAAGATGGAGGGAGTGCACGAATGATCTTCCTCACCTTTTGATCATTGTCAATGCCGTCACCTAAAGAAACAAGCCCGTTAGTAATTTTGAAAATTTAGTAACCATATCATCAATAGATTCTTTTCTTGCATAGTAAAATTTTCATATTGGGAACGTAAGAAGTCAACTTTAGCCCTCTTAACTTGTGATGTTCCCTCATGAGTGACTAAAAGGTGAGTCCAAATCTCATATGCGGATTTGTAATGTATGACTCTAGCAATGTCATCATCATTAAGAGCTTGAAGAAAGGCATAGTGTGCCCTGGCATTTGCGTCAAACTCTTTCGTGGCAATATCGGACCAAGTGTCCTTATCACCAAGGGGTGCGCTAAAAGATTTAGTCACCGCCTTTGTAACCCGGCTTCCTAAGGATTGCAAAAACACGGTCATCTTAACCTTCCATATAGGAAAGTTAAGGCCATCAAACTTGGGTGGGGTCTTAATACCTTCGGCCATCTTTACTGAAGTGTATGAGGATGAAATATGAAAATGATGATTAGCAATTAAGGATCTCTCTAAGGATGTTAACCCAAGAACCTAGAGACCAAAGCTCTGATACCAATTGAAAAACACCTAGAGGGGGGTGAATAGGTGTTATGCTAATCTAATGCACTTTTAAAAATAAGTTAAGATGTATGATGTAAGCGGTCACTCAAAATAAGAAATTGAAGCCGAATTCTCCGTGAAGGGCTCTAGAACTTCTCCTCTTTGATTTCTCTAAATTATGAGTTAAGGTGCTTAATTGCTTCCTTGTTGATATGAGTATAGACCAAAAAATGCAAGAAGAAGAAATGAATGCAATAATGAAAACAAGGCAAGTATTAGCGCAAGTACAAGAATGTAAAACAACAAAAGGAAATCAATGCAAACACAAGAGAATTTGTTTCAAGGTTCGAGCCACTGCTCTACGTCCCCGCCTTCATCACTATAAAGGATTTTCACTAAATCCACAAAGGAAACTTCCACACAGGAACCTTACACCCAAGGGATTACAATTGGTCTACACAAGACCGGAGTACCCAACTCCTACAATACTATCCTCACACAAGAGGAACCACAACTCAAAGGAATACAAGTCACTTGGTGATCTAAAAAGACTACAAACACTCTCTTACAACTTCTTATAGAGTGGAGATGATTTTTGGCTCAAGAAGTAAAGTGAGAGAAAAAATTTCAGTAGTAAGAGTATAGAAGACTTGAAAACCAACTGAAAATTTTTGTAATAGAAAGAACTTTAAAAATGGAAGCAATGAAACACTTCTTCTCTTGAAAACTTGAAACTTAGATATTTTTCTTATAAAAAACCAAAGACCCATGACCCCAATTTATAGGCAAAGGATAAATACTATTCATAAGTGTTACCATGTCATTAGGGGTGAGTTTAGCCACTTGGAAACAAGAAATAGCCGTTGGAATCTATAAAAAAGAAAACAGATTAGAATAGAGCCGTTGGTGTCAGTCTGGATAGCTGCCGGTCGACCGGCAGGCCGCTTGGCAAAGTAGTCGTTGGCTCCGGTCGACCACCGGTCGATCGCCCGACATTTTTAAAAAGAGGGTTTTGAACTGCCGGCATGGTGCATGGGCCAACACTTCTTTTTCTCGCCACGCCAGCCACTTCATTCAATCAATCATATGTTCTATTCCGGGACCGGGCCGGTCGACCGGCACAAACCGAGAGTGAGTGGCTTGCAGTCAGTCGACCGGTCAGTCGGCCGTAGGGGTTGACAGTCGATCGCCCTGGTCGACCGACAGACGTGCATAGCATGCACGTCCATGGCCAAAAGGGCCTGGTCGACCGGCCAGTCGACCGAGTTGGCTTGAGACAATTACAGTTGACCGGTCGGTCGACCGTGAAGGCCTGAAATAGGATATAAACAAATTTTTGAATATGAAAATATTTTAAAATATTTTTCATTGGTTTGAGGGTTAAGTAGCATAGTATAGGAGATAAAATACATGTTCTAAACTTGATATAAAAATTTAAAAAATTATGAAACTTGTATATCAACCAAACATGCAACAAAACCAATATCACCAAAAACTTGTATTTTGAAAAGTGTATTTTTGTGTGTGTAACTTCTTGAACACATATATCATATCCTTACTCTTTAACATACTAAAAATCTTACAAGGGTTTAGGAGACTACAAGGTCTTCAATTGGGCTTTTCCATTTGCATCGTTGAGTTTCTTGAATTCTTGATCCCGTATTTGAGTCATCTTGAGTCAACGCCACCTTTCTTTAGGAAAAAACATCTTGAATCCTAATCACCCTTAAATAATCTTAAACACTTAAACTTGATTAGTACAAATAACTATATATATTTTGTGATCATCAAAACTCTAAAATCGGGTGATTGTAACCTTGGGCCAACATAACCACACATGATAACAAATAAAGAAAGGAACAGAATAAACAATGAGTCATATATATTTAGAATCAAAGGAAATAACACGAATAAAAGAAAGTGAGAATACTAGTAATCGAATAAAGAGAACTCAATGCTCCTCGAGATGCCTGTGATCTTCTCCAATATCTTATCATTAATATATAGCCACATATCCGGATATGCAAATCTAGGGAGTCAGAACTCCTAATGAATGTGTAAGAATATACTGAAAAGTGAGCATGCTATGAAGGAAATATAGAAGATAAGGTTAAAATAACATGTCAAACATAAATGAATAGTAACTAAGCCAGTCAGTGCTATAGTCAGGTGTACAATCAGGTGTCTAACACAGTATAATCAAATATCTACCATAATATACATTTATCAGATGTCTATATGATCAACCACAATACAATATGGATAGTTCATTATTATTATTAAGTCAAGGAACACCAATTGCCACCTGTAATAGACGCATCTCATGCTACATCTATCACATGTGTCAATCGAGAGCCTAAGTTATTGAAACAGATCAGTTGGAGACACTGTCTGTATTTTAAGTGGGTCCCGGGCATACCCAGGACGACGCCCAGACTCCTGGCGCTAAACTAGGCCCTACCGCAAGGTAGTCAGGAACATGTGTAACATGTGTAATAGGAACAAGAACAGGACGGGGTCTCAGTCACCCCACAGGAACCCTGCAATGGAACCCTCTTTCAGCTGCGCAACCTCTATCCTAAGTCCACCTAAAATACAGATGTTGTCTCACCATCAATTTCCCCAATCCTTGTATAAGTTATTTAATATCGTGTTATTAGTTTATCAAGATTATTAATGTGCATGTTACTTAGATCACTAGAATAACTTGGTGATAGTCACGGTAACAATGTCAACATGTGTAATCAGGATACTGATATAACAATATATATAATGTCAGTGAACAGGATATCAGTATAATAGGACATGTAACAAGTATAACATGAGGGTGTTGTTATCGCATACGATATTTTCCCAGCAATTATTATAACATGGACAATATAGTTGTAACGCCCCGATCCGGTGGGTACGGAGATGTTATTGTGACGTATATACGCAGGTTAGAAATACACTTACGCATCTACGCTAAGCATCAGTACAGGTAAGAATCAGAGTACAGAAGCACGTAGTGCATTATACATTCCAACATATGAGTACAATTACAAAGTTATCACCAGATGTGATAAAATATTACAAGAATATTACATCACCAATATGGCGCAAATGCGAGAATACAAAGGATGTACAAGTATGAACAGTACAAAAGGAGGCTCAGAGTCATAGCAGGAAAACTCTAGAGCGAGCAGGGGGCCTGAAAGGATGGGGCTCTGGACGGTCTGCTGGGGATCCACTCTTCAGCTGCGCCACTCTGATCAGCAACTAGGATAATCCACAAGCTCCAAGCTCCAAAACCTGGACATGAGTATCCAGGTGAGTCAGACAGAACTCTCCGGTGAGTGGTGATGATGCGAATGCCAAGTGGCGAGCATAGATAAGCATACGTGTATCGACAAATCTGAATCATAAAAATGCATCAAAAACCGTGTGTCGTGAGCATAAGCATGCAGGAGCAAGTAGATATACATAAATTGATATCAAGTAGGGAATACTCATGGTATGATAAGATAAGAGTAGGTGATTAGAGGAGTAAAACACAACTGATAAAGCAGAATGTAAGCAGCTATAATACAATAGCAGTCATGAACCGAAAATCTGATATAAAACCCGATGAAAGCAAACTCAGCAAAGCATACAACAGATACATAGATGGCATCTTTTATTGTTATTATTACTCGTCTTACCCAAATGTCTGGATATGTGATCTAGCGTCCCAGTGCACATATATCCACATCGGAGTAAAGCAAGATTGTTATTGAAAACCAACGGGGTATCAACGAACAATGTTTACAGTGGGTCCCGTGCATGCCCGGGACCACGGTCCAGGACGTTCCGTTACTGGTGCTCGGAACCAGCCGCAAGGCGTACAAGAGGGTCTTATAGAATGCCCTTATCAAGATGGTACCAGGAAGGAGGGAGCCAGCACTCTCATCGGTCGTCTGGAGGCCCACAGGTCAGACCGAAAATTTTAGTTGCACAACATACCTAGGATCACTGTAAACACGAACATATATTGATAGCCGCATGTTTCCCCCGACCCGATGTAAGTTGTTCCTTTTTATGATTTATTAGGTAATCATCAATTTACGAGAATAGCAGGTGCAAGACATGATCAGGAATTCAGGAGTACATCAGTACTGTAGATTCAGGTCACTGTATATATAATACAGGATATTAAGTGCAAGATTCAAGTCACTGTATGTAATACAGGATAACAAGTATAGTATTCCCGTAAATGTGATAATCACAGGTCAGGTATTAATATGTCAGGAGGCAGGTGATAAGTCATGTCATAATAAGGAGCAAGTGTTAAGTAGTAGCAAGTCGGGTGTCAAGTGATGACACATTAGTTGTCAAGTGATGCAGACAGGTGTCAGGTATTAGCATGTGGATGATAGGTATCAAGTAATAGAATGTCAATCGATACAGGAAAATTGTACTGATACAAAGGATCGGTACAAATACTGATAAACCATGCATTTTTAGGAAAAATAGTATAAGCTAGATTTCAAACTCTTCACAACCATTAATAGAAGAATCGGTAAACTGGCAGGCAAGTAATTCAGTAAGCAAGCGAATATCCAAGCGGAGCTAAGCGGGGCTGGAGCGAAGCTAATGTACAACGCTAAATACTATCACGCTCGGCGAGGCTACCGCTCGCAGCGTAGCTAGACACACGTGTTGTAGCAAATGTATAAACGCCATACTTTCGCTCACGGCGAAGCCAAGCTCACGGGGTAACGACGCTTGGATAGAGCAAGCAGTAAAGTGTTAACACTAGGTCGACCTACCAGGCGTAGCATAGAGAAAGTCCAGAGGACTTTAAACCTCAAAGGTTGTACCAAGAGGTTAGGCCCGAAGGCAAAGTTACCTGCAGAAAGTGTTAGTTCCAAACACCACAAATCGTGAATAATACAAGTCAACCCAATGAAAGGGGGAGTCAAAGAAAGCCAGAACACTCGCCTTAATCTGTAAAATCCCTAATCTCTGAAATCCAGGTAATAAACACGTAATGCGTTAAAGAGAAAGTGATAAAGAGAGGAGGAAATCAAGAGAGAAAGAGAATGTAAGAGAGAGGGGAGAGAGAAAGAGAGAGCTAGAGAGAGTCCATGGAGAGAGTACAAAGGGAGAGAGAGAATACAGGGAGGAGAGTGTATAGGGAGATGTAGTGTTGAGAGTGAGACGCGGGGGTCACAAACGCGGGGATCGCGTTGCATAGATTTCACAAACGCGGGGTTTGAGACCTGCGTTTAAGTTAGGACATGAGGAGAACACAGATGCGGGCATGAGCTCCGCGTTACATTGATACATGAACGCGAGGACCGCGTTATACAAATATCAAGAACGCAAAGATCGAGTTAAGGAATTTCTTGGACGCGGGGTGAGCTCCGCGTCTAGCAATCAACAGAGAAAGAGAGAGACAGAGAGATGAGAGAGTGAGAGTCCAGGGAAAAAAAGAGAGAGGGAGAAGCAAGGATGAGGGAGACGCATGGATGAGAATAGTGAAGGGAAAGAAAGGAAAAACAAGGAAAAAGAAGAAGAAAAAAAGAAAGAAGGGAAGAAAAGAAAGAAAGAAAGGAAAGAAAAGAAAGAAGAAGGGAAGGGGGAAAGGAAGACAGGCCATGGCCGGTGGTCGTCGGTGGCGGCCGGAGTTGGCCGGAAGATCGGTAGCCCAAGCAATATGTGGGGGTGTAAGTGTAGTTCAAATGGAAAAATTAGAGTTTTGGAAATGGTGTTTCGGAGAACGAAGCTATAACTCGCTGGAAAGAGTATTCCGAGGAGAGGAAGATGGCGTGGTTATTGGTGACCAAGATGTTGTAGGTGGTGGTGGAGATAGTGGTGAAGTTGGTGGAGTAGATGGGTTGTTTTGGTGGAAAAAGGAGGAAGAAGATGGTGGTGTGATGGAGTTATTGTTGTTGGAATGGAGGAGGAGATGGAGGAGAGAATGGTGGTGGAAACGGTGGTGGTGGAGAAGGTGGAAGAGGTGAAGAGGGTGGTCGGCCAAGGGAAGGCATAGCGCTGATTGGGCTGCTGCCATTTGCAGTTGGAGAAGAAAGAAGAAACTTGCGTCCAGGGAAAAACACGAATGTTGCGTTTAACAGAAAGGACCAAAGTCATGATGACTTGATTGGAGTTGATCTGAAGTGCATTAAATGCAGAAAGAATGCGAATCTTTGCATTAAAGACCAGATCCATGTCTGGTGATCCTCGCCTCTAAGGAGGAGAGAGAAAAATAGAAAAAGATATAAATACAATATCTGGGTAAAATTCCGGTACCTGGGAAAACACCGAAAAATTCCGGAAAAGCCTGAAAAATGAAGTAACTCGGAAAGCTTTTCAAAAATTCTAAAAAAATAATAAATATTATTTTAAATGTTTGGTGAAATTAGTTTTCAGAAATTTAATCACATTTTTAAAATAAAAATCCTGAAGTCGACCGTCGATGCCGGTCTGCACCGGGTCGGCAGGATTTTGATAAATTTTGAAAATTCCAAAAAATGCATTAAATAAGAAAATATAATTCTAAGAAATAATGTGAAAGCAAAATCTAGAAATTCTATTCCAATTGCAAACTAAAAATCCTGGAATCTACCAGCGATACTGGCCGACACCAAATCCTGTGAAATTTTGATAAATTCAGAAAATTCTCAGAAAAAGTATTTAGATAGAAAATAAGATTTTAAAAAATAATATGAAAATCTATTTCGAGAAATTCAACTCCGTCTGTAAATTAAAAATCTGAGAATCGGTCAGCGGCACTGATCGACACGGTTTTGAAGATTTTCAATTTAATTCAGAAAAATTTCAGAAAATCATAAAAAATCTAGAATATTGGAAAACGATGTCTGAAACTACAATCGGTCAAATCTGAATATCGAAAAGACCAAATCGAGTAATACTCTAAGATCGGGTTCCCGGTTCAGATTAGGGCTGACTCCGAGTTTGCGAATCTGGATCCAAAGCAAAATGATCATATAAATATTCATAACATAAAACAAATACTGGAAGTAAATCAAAAAATATGATCAAAAAATATGAATACACAACTAAGTACGTATTCCAGGAGCGGGGTGTTACAATAGTTATCAGGTAGATGTCAAGTATAATCAGTCAAGTTTTCTAGGTAAATCATGTTATTCAGGATGAGTAATGACATACAGACATGAATAGAATAATTCAGGGAAAAATATACAATCAACTTAGATCGTCAAAGTTATCGACATATCCACCCTCTAAGTCACCGATCAATCAGATCGATCAATAGCTGCCATAAAACTCCGAACATGTAATATAGTCACCAATATCAATGAAATCACTCTCATAATAACTCTATCTCTAATAAATTAAGTAGTTAAGACCATATCATGAATATCCAACTAAACTCTCACCTATTTTACCATCATTAAGAATAATCAAATCTACTGATAATGCCACTCAAATATCACTCATATAACTACCATCATGAACCAGCCCAATCCAAGATCTAAATCTGATTATAGTCTAACTTTCATCACTAATAGTTCCAATCCCAATCAAGATCATAACTAAAGAGTGGGACATCCTTAAGATACCTGAACTCTAGAAAGTCTCGGTATCCAAACCTCGATATCAATAAACATCATTACTAGATAACTTATCAGTGAATATATCCAAATAAAATACTTGCAACATATAATCCAAAATTAGTATTATTGATAGATCAAAATCATGATAAGTTATTCTCCGTATGATCAAAACCCAGCTATTATTTATCTTATCTGAATGCGAATCAAGATCTCATGTAAATCTCAAGTTGAAATCCAAGTATCAAGAGAAAATAATCTCCTAAATAAGGTACATCTTATTTAATCCATCTTTATTGTCCAAATGCATTCTCGTCTAAAGCATCATCAAATAAATGTCTGATAAATACCTCAAATAAGTCTACAAATATGAATCAGGCCAATCTCAATCTCAAGATCAATCCAAATCACATTCTAAGGTATACGACAACTAACCTAGAATCAAAAATAATAATCCTCCACACATTTAATGATGCTAATAAAAACTCATATGAACTAACTGAATAGAATGAGCATCCACTGATGTCTCATGAAGGAATACAAGTAATCACACTAGTAAAATAAGTCAGATGCTCACATGAAATGATACAGCTAATCATATAGGTAAAATAAAGTAGATGGTCACATGAAATAAAATAAGTAACATATGTGTGTGTGTGTGTGTGTGTGTGACAATGGTGAATTAGAAAATAATACAAGAGAAAATACACACAAGTATCGTCTAAGAAAATTTTAGTAACATAATTACACAATAAAATAAAATTATTTATCACAAAATTCTTGTTTAACTGAAGGAGGAAAAGAACACTCACATGAAATGATATGGTTTTAGAACTGAATCACCGTCTAGCCTTCACTACACGAACGGGTACGAATCTATAGATCGTCTCATGGATCGGTTTTCAAATCGCCAGCCTATCGGGTCCATAACGAGCACAACTCCAAATCTCTCGTAACGGGTCTGGATCTCACTGAACAGGTCCGAATCGCTGTACATGCAACCCAAACATACACGTTGATATACAAACACATACATTCACATATATATACATACCCCCACATGCATACACATACACATACTAATACACACACATACATATATACATATATACATGTTTAAATACTAATATCCATGCATGCATATTAAACACCCACGCACACAATCACCATGCACATGCAATAAATAGACACTATAAATGCATGCGTTCCCACACATAATTGTCATGCACACCCGACTACAAATAATACACATAATAATGCATACATATATACATAATATATACTAATACATGCACTATAATAAACACACCCACCCACATGCAGTAAGCACACAAAACACAAAAATGAAAGAGAGAGGAACAAAGGAGACTCACCACAAAAAGGGGCATGTTCACGGCTGGGGGTGGCTCTGGCGTGCCGATGGAGGCCACAGAGAATGGAATTGGCTCGCCAGAGTGTCCACAGGGAAGATCGAGATGCCGCGGAGGGATGATGGTGGTCTGGCAGGCTCTCGCGTGGCTCGACGGTATGATGGAGAGGTGGAGGAGTGACTCGGCCTGGTGTAGATGGCGCAGGCTAGGTAAGGGGGATGGATGCGCCATAGAGACGAGGTGTGGTGTGTCGGACACGTCAGAGTCAATGGCGACGGGGATACTCGGGGTTACTGTGCCGGAGGTGAAGGGAGCTCGGCAAGGCCTCGAGTGCTTATGATGAGGTAGTGGTGGAGATGGATCGGCATGGTGGTGGGGTATATGGTGCACGGTTGTTGTAAGGGTGGCTAGCAGACTCAAGGAGGAAGGGAGGATGTGAAGCTCTTGATGAAGGCGCAGGAGCATGGCAAAAAAGGGGATGGTCTTGGGTTGAGGTGGAGTTGATGGTTACGATATTGATAATGGCTATTGATGGCTCATGGTGGAGATGCGAGCGTGGGTTAAAGAGGCGATATAAGTGTTGCAATGGGAGATGGTGCAAGGGAGGAGGCATGGGAAGGAGCTCGGATAGGTGTTGTGGTGTATGCCGAGAGTGCTTGAGAGGTTCACAGCCAAGAAGAAAGAAGAAAGAATAAATAGAAGAGGATTTGGTTGGCATTAATTTAGATAAGGATTAGGTTAGTATGGATTTGGATTTGATTGTTAGGACAAGGATTTGGTGGATAGGATTTGGATTAAAATTAGTTAAATAAGATTTGATTTAGGATATGGGTTAACAATTAATGGGTTATTGGGTTATGAGTTTGGGCTAGTGGGGTTTGGGTAATAGAGAAAAGGATATGGGCTAAAGAGATGGAAAAAGAATATGAAAGAAAAAATAACAACAATACTAATTACTTGTTATAAACAATAATAATAACAATAATAGATAATAATTAATATTAATAACCACAATTACAATAATTAAAAAGGTAAAAATAATGAATGACAATTAATAAGAATCAAATACATAGGAAAATGAATAATAATTAACAAATACACATTAAAATATTAGTATATATCATTAACTCTTGTATTTCAAAATATGGGGTATTACAATAACGGTTGACTGACCGCCAGCCCATCAGTCGACCAACGCCCCTACATCAGCACCAACAACAACAACCACTGCAGTTGCAAAGGGCAAGGAGAATCCTTACGTCGGGCCTTTTGGTTGGCAAGTGTTATAGGGTTTGAACACAAGTCCAATGAATGCCCAAAAAAAGAATCTAGTCAATATGTCGGATTACGAAGATGACGAAGAGAAAGAATTCGAGATTAAAGAACCAAATGATTCTGACTTTGCCAATGAGCATGGGCAATCTGCAACTTGAGTTGTTCAGAGATTGTTGTGCAATCAGAAGGCTCCCGACACTACACAGTGACATCAAATCTTTTATTCAAGTTGTTCGATCAAGAGCAAAGTATTCTACCGCATCATTGACAATGGAAGTTGCGAGAATATCATCTCTAGAGCACTCGTGGACTATTTGAAGCTAGAGACAAAATCATTCCCTCATCCTTACACCATTAGTTAGACCAAGAAGGGCTTATCTATCAAGGTAACATATTTTTGTCATGTTTTTATTTCAATTGGCAAATTTTATCAAGATTTCATTCTTGTCATGTGGTTGATATGGACTCATGTCATATTTTTTTGTCATATTTTTTCGTAGACCATGGCAACACGATGTTGATGCAACCCACGGAGGTGAACGAAACATCTATATGTTCAATTAGAAGCATGAGACCAATTCCACCTATTCCAAAGTCTACAAAAAAAAGGAGTCTAAATTCATATCCATATGCAACCGAGGTGAGTTGTTAGTAGAATCAAAGGAAATAAAGCAGAGGTTAACTTTAGTAGTCAAGGAAGAAGTTACTCCACGGGTTGAAATTTCTGAGAAGATGAGACCATTGTGGAAAGAGTTTAAAGGAGTTGTGCACTATACTTTCTCTCTCTTACTCACATGAATCTCAGTCTAATCCTAGTTTACAAAGAAATAAAAATTACATTAAAAAAACTAAAAATCTAAACTAAACTAGAACAAAGATCTAGCCTAAGATCTCTCTCTGCTCAGTCGTGCCCTGATGTTTCTAAATTTGCAGGTATTTCTAGCAAAAACTGGAAGGGAAAGCATCTGAAGTTGGGGAGAGCAAACGCTATCCTATCTATTGCAACAAAGTCATGCTGCGCGGCCTGGATCTGGCCAATTAGCCAGATCCGAGGGTGCATAGCTTCTCTCATTAGATATCTTCTTTTATCACTTTGTTTTTCAATTTGTATTCTGGATTCTATTTGATATTCATTGATTCTTTATTTAACTGAATAGATCTCTAGAAATCTGATTTAACTAAACTAGATCTGGTACTATCATCAACTAACCAAATAGATCCAGCTAAATCTAATTTGACTAGTATTATTGGTATAATCTTCTCTTCCTTCATTAAGACAAGCTTGCAAAATTATGACATTAAGACACGGTAATGGCATGATTTATTACAGGATAAATGTACGAATGTAATAATAGATATGCAATAAATGTGTACAATCACACTCTCACACCTATCTTTTGCTCGTCCTCGAACAAAATAATAAAACTAAACTTAAGACTTTATAGACCACTTTCGCAGGTCACGCGATTGCACTGAGCATGTACAGCAAGCCTTTAAACCTCTAGGTTACCCTAGAGGACGAGTTTTATCTCGTAAGAGTTTTCAGTGAATTATACCCATAAAATCCATAAAAAAAAAGAGAAACAAAGTGTTAGTATTTTGAAAACACATTTTGAAAAGATGAAAAATATTTGAAGTATTTTTATAAGAATTAAGCAATCTATAAGTCATAGGAACACCAAACTATTCATCCCTAAACTTAGTCTCTATTCAAAAACTTGTTATCAATCAAGATAAAGAGTCAAGCTGTATTTCTTATCTATTCTATTATTTTATCCTAAGTTATAGCACCTTCGTGACCGTGAATTTTTTGACTCCATATTCTTCAACTCTTATTCTTTTGCATTATTTTTTTACATTCTATGGCAGTTATATCCCTTAGTTTTATTAGGCATTCTAATTCGCCCATGTAACGAGCCTTAGGTCGGTGACTCCCAAACCAGACAGTCTTAGGGCAGTGGGTGTGAAAACACCCCAAGGATTTTAAGGACTCGAGCAAGCAAGGCCACCAAAACTAAGGGTTTTGTGTATAGTATGGACTACTTTTAGGCGTGAATACTTATGCTTTATTAGGCACAAATACCGAGTAATCAGAAGATTATATATATATATATAATATATATATATATATATATAATATATATATATATATATATATATTATATATATATATATATATATATATATATATATATATATATGGGTCAAGTGCTCCTAGTAGGTTTCCTTAGATCAATTAAAGGAGACGGCTGAAAACTCCAGCATCTCGATTTTTCTCCATGATCCGATCACACATTATCATATTCATGTTATAAGATGTACGCATATAAAAAATCAGGTGATTTGAAGTTCATTTACTCATTGATCTAATTGTTCCATTTTGTTCTACTATTTAAAAACTGTTAACGTTTGAACCCAAGAAAAATAGAGTAAATGAACTTCAAATCAGTGATTTTCATATGCATACATCTTCTAACATGAATATGATAATGTGCGGTCGGATCGTTAAAAAAAAAATCGAGATGTTAGAATTTTAAGCCATCTCCTTAAATTACAATCTAAGGAGACCTACTAGGAACACTTTTCCCTATATATATATATATATTATATATATATATATATATATATATATATATATATATATATATATTATAAAGCATAAGAAACCCAAAGAGTATAAGTGCATAAAGTATGCATATTTAATCAAAGTAAAAATTAAGACTAGATTACGTTTTCATTTTTCTTCCTAACCCTAGAAATCAAATAAATAATCTTATTTGACCAAGTATAAGAAATTCGAATTATGATTGTCCTACCCTTAAATTAACTTAATTTATTACAAAATATGGTCACAATATTGTTTCTCTTTCAACAAGTTTTTAAAAGCAAAGAAAATATTTTTTTTATATTAAAAAAACATATGTTATGTTAGAACCCTCCCCTACACCTATCTCATGCATTATCCTCAGTGAATGCATGAATGCATATATGCATGAAAAAGAAGAAAGAGAAGGAAGAATGTTGTCTAAAGGTGATAGTTCCGGTGGTGGTCGGATTGGGCCAAGCGTTGTTGCCCAATCTAAATAATGCTAATTTTCAAAGAACACACCTTTGATGTTCTCTTTCTTATTTACAGTTTTATTTTCCCTAAATTGAATAGGATCATGCACGATCCTATCATGAAAATTATCCATTCATATGACTAATTTTGAAATATCATCTCGGAGTCATTTTGCTCAATACCTAGGTCCAATAAGAATGTGACTTTGTGAAATAGGTAATTGGGCTCAAGAGTGATAGGTTCAGGAACCAATACTGACTCGAAAATATGACTTAAATCAAGTTTAGGTTTGAGAGTCATATTTGGTTCAAAATTTGGTGCCAAGTCAAAAAATTAAAATTCACATTTTTTTCCATGAATGGAATGTGACTATCAAAATAAGTAGTTCAATTTCAAGCTCAATAGGTACATGAATTAATATTGGCAACATAGATTCAAAAATTAAAATGAATAACAAGTTGGAGATCGGGGTCACATTCACAATCAGTTCAATTTTCTTGAAGTGAAAACTTGCCAATTTGTCTAAGAATTGAGATTGATCAAGTTCAATATGTTGTGGTGGAATTGGATCTTGATTAAAGTCTCTAAGACACCATGATTCTTGGTTCCTATCAATACGGTTAGGGAATCGAGAATGGTCAAAAATTAGGCAGGGAGTTTTTCTCATTCATATCATTAATTGTGTTGAGTAAATGACTTATTTATGCTTCTAACTTATTGAAGAAATCATTTTGAGACTGAATATAATCATTCTGGACTGAATCATGATTCTATACCCTTTATTAAGTCGGTAGATTCTTTGTTATTATGGGACTTGGAAAATACAGTAAGGAGCTTGGATTTGAAAATTTTGATGGGATTGTGAGTCCTTCATATTTTAACTTGTCGCTCGAACTCATGCAAAGATTCTAGAATTCGTTCAAGGCATCCATCCTCTTTTCGAA